>JAURVB010003825.1:0-17609 GCA_033002965.1 Piper betle
ACAATGGTCTAAGTTGATCCTTGTAAATCCAATCTCCAACATAAACTTATCGTATTTTAGATATTACTGCCTTGGTGATTGTTTATATACTCCTCTTCAATTTGCACACCATATTTTCTTTACCTTTGACTTCAAATTCCTTCGACTGTTCATGTAGATCTCTTCCTCCAAATCTCCATGAAAGAAAGCTGTCTTCACATCAAGATGTTCTAAATATAACATCCTTATAGCCACAATACTCAAGATAACTCTAATAGAAGTCATTTTTACAACAGGTGCAAACATATCATGAAAATCTATTCCTTCCCTTTAACCAAAACCTTTCACCACAAGCCTTACCTTATACCTTTGTGTCCTACCAACATAATGTTTGACCTTGTATATCCACTTATTTTGCCAAATCTTTACCTTTAGCGGCAACTTCACCAACTCCTATGCATTGTTCTCCTCCATTAATAGCTTCCCATCTTTCATGGCAAGCTCCCACTTAAGATAAGTATTGTCACTCATAACCTCATCATTTGACTCAGGTTCCCCTACATCAATATACAAAATATGGTGTAATGGTAGACACAATCTCTGTGTAGGCTTTCTTACCCTTGTGCTCCTCTTTAGCTTGAGAGCAATAACAACCTCTAGTAGTGGCTTTGAGTCATCAATTTTAACCTGTGCATCAGAATATTTGGAATCTGATTCCTCATCATCATATGGTTGATTAGCCTGTGACTCACCCTCTTGATTGGTCTCAGTAGAAGATGATTGTTCCAAATCACTTGGAACAATTCTTTAATTTTCAGCCCTTGGTATCTCTTCATCTGTCTCATAAAGCTCCACATTCCTTTTGACTCCTCACCCTTTTTAGTATTTCTATCTTTATACATGTAATTCTCATTGAGTATAACATCTTGACTTTGAAATACCTTGTTGTTGTCGAAGTCTCACAATCGGTAACTATACTCGTTACCCCTATATCCAAGAAATACACACTTGAGGGATTTTGGATAGAGTTTCTTCCGTAATTCCATGTATGCATGTACATATATAATACAACCAAAGACTTTAAGAAATGAGTAGTCAAATTTCCTACTAGTTCATACTTCTAGTATTTTTCCATCTAATGCGCTTGATGGACTTTGGTTGATTAGATAGACATTGATATCTACAGTGGCTCCCAAAGATGTAAAGGAAACTCGACATGAGCTCTCATGCTTCTTGCTCTCTCTAGGATGGTCTCGTTCATTCTCTCTGTCACCCCATTTTGCTATGGTGTCCTTGGCACTATTTTAATCCACCTAATCCCTTTGGTAGAATAATAGAAGACAAACTCCTTATTGTTATACTCTCCACCATTGTCAGACAATAGGCATTTCACTCTCAAACCTGTCTCATTCTCCACATGGGCTTCCCACATCTTAAAAATGTTAAAGACCTCTGATTTAACTTTTTAATGTAAATCAATGTCTTTTTACTATAATCATTTATGAAAGTAACAAAGTAGAGATTACCTCCAAAAGACCTTTCTTAAGCCGGCTCCCAAACATCCGTGTGAACCAACTCCAAGCTTTTGGTTTTCTTCTCTAGCCCATCCTTGTAGAAATTAACCCATTTTTGTTTTCTTAAGAGACAATCTTCACAAAAATAAAAAATAGTATCAATTATACCTGTGTTACTATATGAAACTAAGTGTCTCATAAATTAATTTTTTATTAATTTTCAAGATTTTAAATAAACTCTTGACAATAAAAGTTAATATAATAAATGCTCGAAATAATCTAAGTCCCATGAACCGAACCAAAATCCCACTGCCATGCAAACAATCTCGAGAAAAGAATAGTCCAATAATAGAGTCCTCCAGCTGTCCCGACTCTACCCATCCTTCCATGCTCATACCTGCGGAGGCAATTCCGCGTTAGTGATAAAAACACTAAGTCGTATAATTACAAGAAATAATTAATATATTCCACAACATCTGAATTACATCTTTTAGTGATTATGAGCCTATGCTGAGCTCTTAATATGCTGGGAGGGTGGCCGCCCATCCAGCTACAATCCCATGTATGCGCACACACACTACGTGGCCCTCGGCCTGTAGTTACCGATATTTGCCATTGACTCACCCTCTCGGTATCACAAGTGCATAATGAGCCGTCTTGCGCCACTGCGCCCTGTCACCCCTTTCGGCATGGGGGCAGGTATTTAATCTTTCAGGGGGTGCTGCCCTATGTCGGATTGAGTCAATTCATTGACCCCGGTTGCGCTCGGCGCATGGTGGTCGAATATGAACTCAAGCTCGACCAAGACTCCCACATAGTAATTTTTTAAGGGTGCTGCCCTGTGTCAGACTGAGACAATTCTTTGACCTCGGTTGCGCTCGGTGCATGGTGATCGAATGTGGACTCAGGCCGACCAAGACTCCCAAATCGAAATATATAACATTTCAAGTAATTATACGGACCTGGAATTGTGATGAGGAACCTGCAACTATGACACATGATCCTAATATGAATGTAATTTCTCTAAAGTCAAATGTGCTCACAAGCTATCTAGAGGATGTTTCATTTAACAACAGAACTCTCCTTTATATAGAAGAATATGTGTAGAATTCAAGAAGTCACTACATTAAATTTTATAAATATGTGTGGAATTCAAAAAGTCATTTGTGTGATAACGTAAAGTCAAAAAGTAATTATTAAGTTAATACGAATGGATGTTAAATCCTAAAAATATTATAAATATCATTATACTGATATGCTAAAGGTCAAAATCGATAATTTATAATATTAATTTTTTTCAAGAATTAATTTAATTAAATAATATTTACGGTTCGTTCTAAGATTTACAAAACCCTAAATAAAATAACCTAATTATTTTTTTCAGGGTTTTACAATCTCCCCAGCTTGAGAATTTTCGTCCTCGAAAATATAATAAGGAGAAAAATCGGGGTTTTACAATCTCCCTAGCTTGGGAATTTTTGTCCTCCAAAATATAATAGGGTCATGAGGAGAAAAATTGGTGTTTTTTTCTTGATTTAAGCATTGCCACTCATATGCATAGCTAAAGTGGGGCACACTATCCCATGACATGGTTATCCATATCGCACAGGTGTCCCATACCACCCATACTACCTAGATAACACCTCTGATTGTAAAGGCGTCCCATATACGCTCATTGGCTTAAGCATCACGTGCACCTAGCATGACACATAAGTGGCACACCCATAATTATTTACCATCTAAAATAATGAAAATTAATTCTATAAAAGAATGATCAATTCGTATATAAAAGAAATTTTACCCTTGGGACAGTGGACTCTTAGACTTTCAACAAGGTAATGATTGATTTGCATGGTTCCGTGGGAAACACAGCTCCGATACCACCTGTAACGACCCGCCCGTTCCGAGCCACGAGCCAAGTGTTACTATATGAAACTAAGTGTCTCATAAATTAATTTTCTATTAATTTTCAAGATTTTAAATAAACTCCATAACAATAAATGTTAATATAACAAATGCTCGGAATAATCTAAGTCCCATGAACTGAACCAAAATCCCACTGCCATGCAAACAATCTCGAGAAAAGAATAGTCCAATAATAGAGTCCTCCAGCTGTCCCGACTCTACCCATCCTTCCATGCTCATACCTGCGGAGGCAATTCCGCGTTAGTGATAAAAACACTAAGTCGTATAATTACAAGAAATAATTAATATATTCCACAACATCTGAATTACATCTTTTAGTGATTATGAGCCTATGCTGAGCTCTTAATATGCTGGGAGGGTGGCCGCCCATCCAGCTACAATCCCATGTATGCGCACACACGCTACGTGGCCCTCGGCCTGTAGTTACCGATATTTGCCATTGACTCACCCTCTCGGTATCACAAGTGCATAATGAGCCGTCTTGCGCCACTGCGCCCTGTCACCCCTTTCGGCATGGGGGCAGGTATTTAATCTTTCAAGTGGGTGCTGCCTTATGTCGGATTAAGTCAATTCATTGACCCCGGTTGCGCTCAGCGCATGGTGGTCGAATATGAACTCATGTCGACCAAGACTCCCACATAGTAATTTTTTAAGGGTGCTGCCCTGTGTCGGACTGAGCCAATTCTTTGACCCTAGTTGCACTCGGCGCATGGTGATCGAATGTGGACTCAGGCCGACCAAGACTCCCAAATCGAAATATATAACATTTCAAGTAATTATACGAACCTGAAATTGTGATGAGGCACCCGCAACTACGACACACGATCTTAATATGGATGTAATTCCTCTAATGAGTCAAATGTGCTCACAAGCTATCCAGAGGATGTTTCATTTAACAACAGAACTCTCCTTTATATAGAAGAATATGTGTAGAATTCAAGAAGTCACTACATTAAATTTTATAAATATGTGTGGAATTCAAAAAGTTATTTGTGTGATAACGATAAAGTCAAAAAGTAATTATTAAGTTAATATGAATGGATGTTAAATCCTAAAAATATTATAAATATCATTATACCAATATGCTAAAGGTCAAAATCGATAATTTATAATATTAATTTTTTTCAAGAATTAATTTAATTAAATAATATTTACTGTTCGTTTTAAGATTTACAAAACCGTAAATAAAATAATCTAATTATTTTTTTCAGGGTTTTACAAACACCTTCTTGGAAGGTAGGATCTTCATTCTACTCTCACTCAAGTGACCAAGTCTTCTATGTCATAGCATTGCTTTGTCATTTTTCTCAGCATCCAAAAATAAATTGGATCTACATTGGTAGACAATGGATATGGAATGTCTATAGCACCCCATTTTAGCTCACTCATGAACCTACCCGAAAATGTTACCAGCGACCAAACCATTTACTAATCTACTAGATTCGATTAAGCTGACTCGGATCTACCTTTAGTGTCTCAAGATGGCAATGCAGCATGGAAAGCAAGGATGAGATGTTTAGGCTCTAACGTTGTACTACATGCATGCCATGATATGCAACAAGCAAACAAACAAACAAACCAAACAAATGAAAAGTTCGAAAGAAATATATATTTTGAAAACGAAACGGATAGAATTTCCCGTAAAAGTACAATAAGGGCCACACTATCAACAATAATCAGTATGTATTTATAGCAATAAAAATTGAAAACACCATCTAAATACAGCATGTTTTTCACATTCTAGTTATCCTCGCTTTGTAGCTTGCCCTGTTTATTTTCCACTTTCCATTTGCTTTCACATACAAAATATCTTTAGCAATTTGCAGAATATTATTCAAATTTCGTTATCTACACAGTTCAATACATCACTAATTATAGTTGGAAGGTACATGTGTGTGCGATTTTAGTCCTACTCCTTTGCAACCCTAACAGTGCTCATCCCTCGCGGTTCTCATGTACATGTATAATAAAAAGACATTAGTAACGAGAGTTACCAGTCCAAAAATAACTAATAACAAGCTGACACAGGAGAGCTAACCCTCCTGTTGAATAAAAACTTTATTATTCTTCCCCAAGAACTCTCACAAGGGCAATAATTGGGGGCTGTTGTGTGAGTCCCCTTTTCCATCTCATTCTCTCTCCTTGGTTACTTTAATCTATCCCTTAGGCGGAAAAATCATTCACTTTCCTCTTAGCCTTCTATGCCCTCCGTATCACTCCTAGACTTGAGTACAAAGGCCGAGTATTCTCAGGCATGCACCTTCAGTACCATTTTATGCCACAAGTCTAGATATGAGCTACGCAATAGTACTCGTAAATGTCCACACTTTCCAAGTTTGAGGAACTCAAAGGTGGACATATCAGGATCCCTCGAGAATGGAATGGACGCTCACCAATTCTAGAGCCCACTTTGACGAACATGTTCCCTATCTCAAGATATGATCGTCGACTTTCGCTCGCCTCACATCTCACTGAAAATGCGAAAACTATATATACATAGGCTTGGGTAGGTATTTCAATAAAATAGGCCCACAGGCATTGTGAGTTAGATCTAAGTTTCAAAAACAAACTCGAGGGATCTCATCCTTGAGGGTTATTAATCCGGAAATACAATTGGCTAAATGGCCCGCATGGAGTGGGATATGATAAATCCACCACTCGACACATCCTCTTACCTGTTAAAAATAAAACATGATAGAATGAGACAATAATCGAGAGTGAGTCCTAAACAGACCTGGTAAAAGCTTCAATTGTGGTTGCATGCCTATGTGGAAAGCTCCTACTCCGCACCTACACATCAAATATAGAAGCTAATACCCGCTAACTGAATGATGCATCAAACTCATTACGAATATCACACTCACAATACAATCATCATCCATCAAACAATCAACAATCCTTATCACAATAAAATATCCCTAGCTCATTCTATTTACACCGATTTTATTATGTTTTTCTAAGTTACATTGCAATCAATTAGCATGCTCAGGTTTAATTTATCTAATTTGATCATTAGCATTCATTAAGCATAACTTAAATCATACAAATATCACTTCATCCACTATCAGGCATTCATCATGTCAAACAATCAATCCTAGCATGTTGTGCTAATAATTATCAATTTTAAATAATTAAATCAGAGGTAATTATACCTCATGTCATTGGCAATTAACGATGGCTAGGGTTTCGTCGTGCATCTTGGACCTCGAATTTGGTGCTCGACAGTGCCCGAAGTTCGATCACGTTCGACTGGATGAGTTTGGTGGAAGATCCGGTAAATTCTAGTGAATCCAGTTTTCTAATGGGTTTTGGCAGCTTTCCAGCGATTTTTCGGTAACTGTTGTCGGTAGCGGCTATCGACGGGATGATGGTGGTATGGGGTACCATTGGCACCGGCTCGATGAGCCCGATGCATCTACAATGTTAGCAAGATTGGCGTAGGTGGAAGCTCACCGAAAAAAGGTAAAATAGGGGCAGTCAGTGGTGGGGTGAAGACATCCGGTCGGAATGGGCGCAAGAGGATCGGTGATGTCGAGGTGGCGGGATTGGCAATGGGAGAACAGCGTTGTCGCAGGGAGAATGGTCGGTGTTGTTCTGGTGGTGGTGCTGTTGCAGGAGGCGGCATTGATGACGGAGAAGGAAGACAATGTTGAGGGTTTGGGGGAAAGAGAAGCATCCAAGGGGGGCGAAAGAAATGGGTCGGTGGCGATATCGTAAATAAAAGTTGACTCGACTCCAACTTGAGTTAAAAATAATAAGTAACTCATAATAAATCCTTTAAAAAAATTCAAAAAATAGGGGAAAATCTCATAAAATATAATACACATCATAACACAATAATGACATGTTCTATAACTAATAGCCCACCCAAACTGCCCTATAATGCGTCTTAATACGTTATTCGGCCTAAAAATAATTAGACGACCAAATATATAAAAAAATATATTGCATACTTTTTTATACTCTAATAACTAATTTTTCACCATCTTTTTGACGTTATCAACATATACTCATGTACACTTGACCTTCATCGCTCATAACTCACAACTAGTCTTCGCTCAGCACGCAGTTCATGAAACTGACTCGACTCGAACTGACAGTTGAACTGACTGGTTCGTTAATGTAAAACTCTAACTCAAGTCACAGGTTTTACAACCTTCCTTGGAAAAATTTGGTCCTCAAAATTTTGACCAAGGAAGTTTCAAACACATAAATAATCTAAAAAATAATAATCTGTGGTAAGGTATCTGGTTGTGAAGTTGGTAGCTCGAATATCTTCGGGTATCACTTTTTCATCTCATCCTCGCGTTCCCATGAAGATTCTTCAATTCCTCTTCGAGTCCATTGCACTTGTACTAGGGGAATTTTTTTCTTTGAAGAATCTTCACTCTGCAATCCACAATCTGAATTGCATCTTTTGGATACACCAGGTTTGGTTGCAGCTCTATCTCTCTGAAGGTTACAACATGAGAGTTCACTGGATAATATTTCTTCATCATTGACACATGGAAGACATTGTACACAGCTGATAGGTAAGGTGGCAATGCTAGCCTATAAGTCACTAGTCCAATGCGCCCGAACACATCAAATCATCCAATATATCACGGACTGTGCTTCCTTTGCGTCCAGAATCTCATGTTTACCTTAGTCAGAGAGACCATAGGAGAGCGTGATCTCCTAATGCTAAATGAACCTCACGTCTGCACTAATCAGTATAACTTTTCTGTTTGTCCTGAGCTGATCTCATCATCCTCCTAATTCGCATTACCACTTCTTGGGTTTGCTGGATCATCGTGGCCCAACTACTACTGGCTCGTTGCCCTAAACCCAATACATTGGGGATCGACATGATCTGTCGTATAGTGCCTCGAATGGTGTCATTCCTATCGTAGCTTGATAGCTGTTGTTGTAGAAGAACTCCACTAGAGGTAGGTGCTCTTCGGATGTTCCCACTGTACTACTGCTTTTATCTTGGCTGGATCTACCGAGACGCCTGATGCTAAGATGATATGGCCAAGAAAATGCACTTCTGACAACCAAAAACTACACTTCAAAAACTTTCTATACAATCTATACTCTCTCAGCATCTGCACACCATCTTTAGATGTTGCTCCTGCTCTTCCCTCAACGAAGAGTATACTAGTATGTCATCTATAAAGACGATCACAAACTGATCCAAATATGGACTGAACACTCTATTCATCAAGTCCATAAATGCTGCTGAAGCATTGGTCAATCCAAAATGCATGACCAACAACTCGTAGTGTCCATATTGGCCCTGAATGTAGTCTTCAGGATGTGTTTTTCTCTAATCTTATCCTGACCTCAAATCAATCTTTGAGAAGACTACTGCTAAGCTCAACTAATCAAATAGGTCATCAATGTGAGGAAGAGGGTATCTGTTCTAAATAGTTGCATGGTTTAGCATCTTGTAATTGATGCATAAATGCATGTTTCCATCTTTCTTCCTCACGAATAACACTGGTGCACCCCATGGGGAAATACTCGGTCTAATGAATCCTTGATCCTTCCTCACCGTCTTTCTTTGACAATCTATTATGGCTCCTTACTTGGACATCCAGTTCATTCCAAATATCACATCTAATTCTTATAGCTTGAACAATATCAAATTAGCTACAAGTTGTCGCTATTGAATCTCAATAGGGACATTAAGCACACACTCGCTCGTAGCTATCACACTACTGGTGGGAATGGACACTAATAGTGAATGTCCTAACTCTTCTACCTTACATCCAATTCTACTTGTGTGCATGTACAAAACAAATGAGTGCATGCAGCCATAATCAAATAAGACTCGTGTAGGCACAAAGCCTACTAAAAGCGTACCTGTCACGACAGTCGTATCCTTAAGTGCCTTTGCCACTGTGGCTGTATACATCCTCACTGGATGCTGCTGTGCTGGGGCAAGAGATGTTGCTGGTGGTACAACCCGATTCTGAGCTAGTGGTGCCTGTTGTCTACCCCTCAACTGTCTAGCTTGCCCTACAACGATGTACCCTCTCTGGTCTTGACCTTGGTTCTATTGGCCTCCATGTTGTGGTTGCTGTTGGGGAGTTGGGAGTGCAAGTCTCTATGGAGGTGCTGGGAGAGTCAACTACTGGGTCTAGCCAGTTAGACAAGTTGCTGTTTTATACCTTGGCTAACCGCAACTATAGCATAACCTAGTGCCTACTCTACAATCTACAGCTCAATGTCCTAACTGACTGCAACTATAACAAACAATCATGCCTACTCTACATTCACCTCCATGATGACGTTGGCAATTCTAACAGAAAGGTGTTCTGTAGCCCTGAACTTGGCTACCATAGCCCTCATGGAAATTGTTGCGTCTGTTGCATCTGTTTGATGTCTCTGTTGTACTCCCTACTCTGGCTAATACGGCCTTGGATGTTGCTGCCTATGGTCAAAATCCCGATGAGGTCTAGCAGTTATAACTCACTCTGCCTCGCCTGTATCTTTCACAACATCACCGAAGGTAGCGAACTTCCTATCCAAATAGGCCATCCTGATCTCATGATGGAGACCGTCATAAAAGCACTCTATCCTTCTTCCTTTGGTAGGAACTAAATCCGGTGCGAATCTCTTCAGAGCTCTAAACCTGGCACTACCGTCATGGGTCCTTACCTCAATGTCTGGAATTCTTCTCTTTCCTCTTCCTCAAATTTGGCGGAAAATATTTTCCATTAAATTTTGTTCTGAATTCCTCCCAAGTGATGTCCTAAGGTTAATGATGAACAAATTTGAAAATCTGCACTAAATCCCAGCATACTCTTGCTTTGTCTTGGAATGTCCCTGTAATGATGCGTACTCTGTGCTCCATCGGATATCCCATACTACCAAACACTCTTATGGCCGATGATATCCACCAGAAAAAACAGAGATGAGAGAGTGTTTTCTCATATTTTCTCACTTTTTGTGAAAAATACAAAAAAAATGTGTAAGAAAGGTTTTGCTTGTGGGACCATGTGAGAGAAAACTGTTTTCCACCCCAAATTATTTTCTTTTAATTCAAACACTAAAAAGTGGGAAAGTAAATCTTAGAACGAACCGTAAATATTATTTAATTAAATTAATTCTTGAAAAAAAATTAATATTATAAATTATTGATTTTGACCTTTAGCATATCGGTATAATGATATTTATAATATTTTTAGGATTTAACATCCATTCATATTAACTTAATAATTACTTTTTGACTTTACGTTATCACACAAATGACTTTTTGAATTCCACACATATTTATAAAATTTAATGTAGTGACTTTTTGAATTCTACACATATTCTTTTAAAGAAAGGAAGTTCTATTGTAAAATGAAACATCCTTTGAATAACTTGTGAGGACATTTGACTTTAGAGAAATTACATCCATATAAAGATCCTGTGTCATAATTGCGGGTACCTTATCACAATTTCAGGTTTGTATAATTACTTGAAATATTTTATATTTCGATTTGGGCATCTTGGTCGGCCTGAGTCCACATTCGATCACCATGCACCGAGCACAACAGGGGTCAAAGAATTGGCTCGGTCCGACACAGAGCAGCACCCTTAAAAAATTACTACGTAGGATCTTGGTCGACTTGAGTTCTTATTCGACCACCATGCACCGAGTGCAACCAGGGTCAATAAATTGACTCAATCCGACATAGGGCAGCACCCCCTGAATGATTAAATACCTGCCGCTTGCCGAAAGGGGTGACAGGGCCCAACGGCACAAGATGGCTCGTTATGCACTTGTGATACCGAGAGGGTGAGTTAATGGCAAATATCAGTAACTACAGGCCGAAGGCCACGTAGTGTGTATGCGCATACATGGGATTGTAACTGGATGGGCGGCCACCCTTTCAACATATTAAGAGCTCAGCATAGGCTCATAATCACTAAAAGACGTAATTCAGATGTTGTGGGATATATTAATTGTTTCTTGTAATTATACGACTTAGTGTTTTTATCAATAACGTGGAATTGCCTCTGCAGGTATGAGCATGGAAGGATGGGTAGAGTCGGGACAGCTGGAGGACTCCGTTATTGGATTATTCTTTTCTCGAGATTGTTTACATGGGAATGAGATTTTGGTTCAGTTCATGGGACTTAGATTATTCCGAGTATTTATTATATTAACTTTTATGTTAAGAGTTTATTTAAAATCTTGAAAATTAATCGAAAATTAATTTATGAGACACTTAGTTTTATATAGTAACACTTGGTTCGTGGCTCGGAATGGACGGGTTGGTACATTTCTTGACCCTAAAGATGAAGAAAAGTAAATCTTAAATAATAGAAGGGGACGTCCGAGTGGTACATTCTCCCTCATCTTAATTAATTTCTAAATTTACGTATACAAACAATTGCTCAAATATCAAAAGGGACATCTATACATATATAATCTACTCTTATTATGGGAACTCAATGATACCTTTAATTAAAAGTACGAGGCTAGACCAATTAAATATAATAAAAATCAAAAAATAGTAAATCAAATTATTATAGTATATCTTATTTCAAATATGATCTATCTTTGAAAATCAAATTAAAATCTATCTAATATATTAAAATATTATAGTATATCTTCTTTTAATTAGGATTTATCTTTAAAGTTAATTAGAATATGTATCTAATGTATTAGATTATTATCATCTATCTTATTATTCAACAATATTTATAAAATTAAAGTTTTCCATAAATAAGAGATTTGACCAATCAAAAGTGTGGAGTCAAATCGCACTAAGATGAAAAGAGATTCTACAAATTAGAGTACGAAAAAAAAAAAGAAATCAACGGCCTTTCTTCTCATTAATTAGAGCACTATTAATTGATGGCTAGTACAAATTATTAAAGGATCACCTATTAATATTAGGTTGTCAAGTATAAATAAATGTACCCTTGATTATAAAATATAATATTAATACAATAGCACCGGACAATCTACAAAAATTTAAAATTAATTGATGAATGATTATATATGTACCATTTTCTCATTTGCTGTAAGGTTAAATATTAAATTAGCACTATTATCTACCCTCCTCATTAATTTAAATAAAGAAATAAATAAAGTTTTGAATTTGTATGCTTCATTCTGATCAGACGTGCTTTGGCCACGTTCATTCTAGGCCGATATATACTTTGTCAATCTTTCACTTGACACAAGTCTAAATATTTTATTTTTCATTCATTAAAAAGCATATATAGAATATCTATTTATAAATTAAAATTGATCATGCGACACATGATGAAATCAAAATAACCTATTTCCTGATGCAACGGCCAAATTAAAATTTTAACATGTCTTGATCACCAAAAAGCCTTCCCTAATAAATTTCAGTTCACCAAAAAAAAATCCAGGTATATGTATATAAGAATATGGTGAGGATATGGAATACTAAGGCTGCTAATCGAGGGAGCTAGTTCATTAGTATTTAGCGTTCAACTCGGCTCGACTTGAAACTTGACATTTAAATATTTGAGCTCGAACTCGAATCCTACGAGTTGAGTTTGAGCAAGGCAATGTTCAACTCGACTTGACTCAGTTATAACTCGAACTCGACTTAAAATCAACTCGCAGGTCGACTCGTACTCGACTCGATAATATAATATAATTATATACATATTATCACATGCCTAGTCAAAACACATTTAGAATTGTAGATAAATCTTATTATTAACTATGAATATAAATTCTAAAAATCATTTTACTATAATAAAAGAACAAAAACCAATTTTAATTAGCATGAGTCTGCTACCTACAAAAAATCTCTGCCATAATAATTTAATTAACTAAAATTGTAAGGTTAACAAATTATTCATACTATGACTTATATAAGAGACAGACCTTTAAAAACATAGATAAGATAGCTAAAAAATTTATCGTTCATTACCAAGATAAAAGTACATATATAAAAATATCATACATATAATCAAGCTCCTACATGATCCGGCATCCATCAATAAGTTCATATGTAAAACCCGTAACTCGAGTCAGAGTTTTACATTAATAAACCAATCGGTTCAAACGTCGGTTCGAGTCGAATCAGTTTCATGAACTGCGTGCTGAGCAACGGCCAGCCATGAGTTATGAGCGATGAGGGTCAAGTGTACCTGAGTATATGATAATAATGCCAAAAAGATGATGAGAAATGAGTTATCAAAGTATATGAAAGTATGCAGTATAGTTTTTTTATGTATTTGATCTTAGAATTATTTTTAAGCCGAATAATGCATTAGGATGTGTTATAGGGCATTTTGAGTGAGTTATTAGTTATAAAATATGTCATTGTGGTGATATGCTATGTATTATATTTTATGGGATTTCCTCCTATTTTTCTAGATTTTTTAGGATTTATTACGAGTTAGTTATTATTTTTGACTTAAGTAGGAGACAAATCAACTTTTATTTACGATTTTGCCACAGAACCATTTCTCCCCCCCCCCGAGCCTTCTCATCTCATTCTCCATCACTAATGCCGCTTCTAGCCACCGCACCACTGCCGATCAACGCTGCCGATCACCACCAAAACATCGCTGACCATTCCCCAGCCATTCAACTGTCACTCGGCCTCCACAATGCGATGAAGCCACCGCGACCACGTCAAGCTCCCGTCGCTGATTTTGTCGTCAGCGACCGTCGCTGCTGCCATCCATTCACCTCTTCGACGTCGTCGACCCTCCCATGACATTCCCCGACTGAAGTGGAGCCCAGCGCCGCCCATCCCAGCCAGATCTACTCACTCCACCACCGATAGCCATTGTTTTGCCATTTTTTCGGCTAGCCGCAGCCTTTGCCGACCTTGTCAACATCATAGATGTGTTGGGCTCACTGAGCCAATGCCAACGGTACCCTATACCAACGCCATCCCGGCAGTAGCCTTCGCCGCCGAAATTGTGAGTATGATAAACTATTTTGTTAATTTTAATTCTTTGTAAATGTATATTTTTCTTCAAAACAATCTACTTTTGAGCTTATAAACGAGCTGGTTTTGAGTTCCCAAACAATCTCGCTTCGAGCTCCCAAACGATCAAATTTCAAACTCCCAAATGAGCCGGTTTCGAGCTCTTAGAATTTAATAGTTTAAATGTATTTGAGCTGAACAATATTAAAAATATTCAAGTCGATTTCGAGCATATATGCTCAAAACTTGTTCGATCTCGAGTCGAGTTAGAACGAACTTCGAGCTATTCGAATCGAATTCGAGCATAAGGTGAGCTCAGCTCGCTCGCTCGTTTGGTAGCCTATGGAGTACTATGGTTAGGATTAAGGTAATTATAAATGAAAATTTTTTTAATGGTTGATCAGAGCAAGCATGGTAAATTCAAGTTTTGGCGGTCGTTCATAGTTAGGATGTGAGATCCTTCAACTTAACCCTACATCTAATACCTACTGGGATAAGATCCTATTTATAAGTGAGAATGGACTATAGATCTTTAATTTTATTAACCACTTTTGAAGAAATAACTTAGCCTATTATGTTACACTTTAGGCCGAGTCGTTACACAAGAGCTAATGATGGATTAATATCAATATTGGTGTCACGTTTCTGGATCCTTTTTCATGAAAATTATGATATACATTTTATCAAGAGTCACTAGCTTTTTGAAAGGGAGTAAAAATTTTTAGTGGAGAGAAGATACAATTATTAAATTTATTGCTAATCTTCAATAAAAGAATAATTAGGATTTTACTCCTAGTCCTCTTCATCACCCGAAATGTGGCAAATGTTGTGGCATGTTCTTTGACTCTTGTCACATCCTGCAATCAATCGAGTGAAGGCCACCGTGCGAGACACTATTTATTTTTTTTCACGCTTTAAAAAAATAACATTTTCTTCATTTTCTCTCCTATAAATTTGATTGAGGAGAAAAATTAGTGGCTTTTTTAATTAGAAATATTTTAAAGTATGCATTAATTTTTTTTAAAAAAATTTTATGTCAAAAAAATGACAAAAAGTTTTTTCCACGATCTTATCCATTTAAGGATAGCTATTATCTAACCTATCTAAATGTAAAGTTGTAAGAGTTAGGCTTATTTGATATAATTGGAGTGAGAGGGAATTTGTTTTTTTTGCTCTCAAAGAGTTCTTGTACTTGATTTACTATAGCCCCAACGATGATAATGATTTCTCATAAAAAATCCCTCACGTTCATTCACAAAAAGTTAAGTACATACAAATTTTGTGGATCAAAGAAGCTGCGGCTTCTCCTCCACAAAAGCGATTGATACCAGACATTAACATTAGCAACAGGATCATAGTAGGCAATACCGTGTTGTTATTCTAAATTAATATAATTTTTGTGCATTCAAACTTCATATATGATAATTTTTTCTTATAAAAAAAAGGGTCCAGATCAAAATATCAATCCGGAGTTAAATAGAAAGGTTTTGGCAAATATTGTGACATGTTCTTTGACACTTGTCACGTCCCTCAATCAATCGAGTGAAGGCCATCGTGCCAGACTTTTTTTCACACTTTAAAAATAACATTTTCTTCATTTTTTCCGCTATAAATTTGATTGAGGAGAAAAAATTATTAGCTTTTTTTTATAATTAAAAGTATTTTAAAGTATGCATTAATTTTTTTAAAAAATTTCTCATGTCAAAAAAATTACAAAAAGTTTTCTCCGTGATCTTATCCATCCAAGGATACTTATTATCTAACTTATCTAAAATAATAAGAATTCATTTATTAGTATAATTAAAGTGAAAGGAAAATTTGTTTTTTTCTTTGGCTCTCAAAGAGTCTCGTACTTGATTTATTATGGCCCCACAGATGACAATGATTTCTCAAAAAAATCCGGCACGTGCGTCACACTATTAACTTCATGGTAAAAGCAATTGATACCCCAGAAATTTGCAGCTTATCCCTCACAAAAGCAATTGATACCAGAAATTTCAAGGCTCAGAACCCTCAAGGACTGTCCTAACATTAGCAACAGGATCACAGTAGACGATACCTTGTTCTTATTCTAAATTAATTTAATTTTTGGCATTCAAACTTCAAATATGATAATTTTTCTCATAAAAAAGTTGTCCAGATCAAAAATCAATCTCGAAGTTAAATTGAAAGGTTTTGGCAAATATTGTGGCAAATTATTTGACACTTCTCATGTCCTGCATTCGACGAGTGAAGGCCTCATGCGAGGCACTTTCTGTAAAACCCCATTTTCGGATTAGAGTTTTACCCAATTTTAGTTTTGCCCTGTTCGGGTCAATATCGAGTCAGTCTGAACGAGCTCGTGGGAGACTATTTTTAAGAATACGAGTATGAGGCCCAGATGGGCATGTAAACATGTTATGGAGATTGAATATACCCAACATGCATATAATAGTTTCAATTGTGATACAACAGGACATGAGTTATCAACGTATACATAAGGTATAAATATGATTTTATGAGTTAACTAGAATTTTAAGCCCAAATCAAGGTCGTTGCAACATGTAGTATCTGTTTGGGATTTTATTGGTATTTCATTTGCATGCAGTATAGGAATTTCAAATCACTTGATTATGCTTTGTGGGCCCAACTTGATTGAGTTCAGGATTCAAGGCCCATTTAACCTTCTTACCTCTATTCCTGCCTTTAGAATCACTTTTAATATTCAAGTCAGTTTCGACTTTGGACGGTATTGATCCGAGCTTTCTGTCTATATACATATCATATACCCATAGGTGGACCCTACTAAGCCACTGAGTTGTCGGAGGCTCAGATCGACACCACGTGGCAAAATCTGAGTCGTCCACTCAAGTCTAGCTTCCTATATTTATTTTTAGAGGTTTTCTCCCACATTTTAAGAGTTACACCCTAGCACCGCCACCACTTTGGCTCACCACCGGCGAGGTCTCCGCCTCACCCGCGGCAACCAAATCGGCACAATCATGACCACCTTGCGGTTAGGTGCCACCGGCACCACACCAGTGGCCTCCGGAGATCACATTTTTAGTGTCGGTTTTCGCCACCACCGCCACCCTTTCTAGCCATTTTGAGTGCCGGCAAGCCACCTCCGGCCAATCCGACCACCCACACAACATCTATTCGCTAAAATCTCCATTTTGAGACAACCCACGATGACCACCAACGACGACGTCGCCGCACCTCGGCAATGATCCGCCCCCTTCCGTTGTTGTGCACCTGATCGTCACCACCACAGCCTCCACCTTAACGGCCCCTATCGATCCTA
>JAURVB010003826.1:0-111944 GCA_033002965.1 Piper betle
TAATTTTACTCATAAAACAGGAGAGCTTGAAGAAGTTTTTCATCATCTCAAGTTGAAGTGGGGTAGTAATCCAGAGTGTGAGTTTGATCTATTTTTCTTTGAGGTGTATATTATTTTCCAATTTCTCAAGAATTGTATCTTTTAGATCTTGTTATTAGTCCGATTTGGGTGCGTTAGGAGAGCTTTTCTAAATTTTATACCGATTAATTTATCGTAAGAGATTTTCTTAATCTAAGTTGATTGAGTAAGTTGGTTTTTTTTTTCTAAATTGGAGGAAGTTTCCATCTGTCGTTTGGGTCCCCTATTTCATATTATATTTGTTCTCATTTCATTTTCGGGGAAATATTTTCTTAGTTATTTTCGTTAAAGCCGCCTATCTCCTAACGTAATGTGGCTGCACACAGAGAGAAAAGGAAAATATTTGATTCTGAAATAAAGTTCTTCCCCTTGGGTGGATTTCGGGTTCTTTTGGCCCTTACATCCCCACTCAAGAGCGCCATTTTGTGAAAAACTTCCTTGGGTGTTGTTTTTGGCCCTTACACCCTCCCCACCCATCACCAATCTGGGAGGGTCATATCCTTCATAGTAATTATGCAAGATATGAAGACTCTACAAGCTTAGCTAGATGTAAACAAGCTTGCCTGATGGGAAGGAATATGATAGATTGCTGTCACTTGGGGTTCAATGTGCTTCGGTTTCAACCTTCTAAAGCAGGTGTAGATTAGGAAGATGGAATTTTTTTTATTCAGAAAACTGTACGCGAGTAATTTTAAATATATTGAGATTAATATTTCTAAAGGTCTTGGTATGCCAGGGTACTGTGGGCAGTAGTTATTTATATAAATTTGGCCATTGATGTTTTATAAAATCTGTGGCTACTTATTGTTATTGTCAATTCATCAATTCATATTTGTTCCACGTTGAAATTTGAACACGGTGAGAGATCAGAGACTATTGGGCTGTGAAATGTAAACTCCTCACTCGAGAATCTCACTTTTTTTACTTTATATTTTAAAAGAAGAAACTAATTTTACAATATTTTATTTTTACCCTTATCTCTTCAAAAAATTCTTTTGTAGCATATTTAGAGTAAATATACTTGAAGATACTAAAGCTCATCTAGATTTAAACAATTGTAACTATATTGCTGCAACAAGAAATGTTATCAGTGGATACGTAGAGTAAAACTTGTGCCTTCAGTTTAGATTTTTTAACTTATTCCAAATTGGATGCGCATTCAAAAAATTTGTGTTTTTGCATGCCAGCCTCATTTTATTTTCTTTCTTCCTAAAGCAGCATACAGATTGCAAAACTCTACCATTGCTAGTGTATTGTCGGTTTTAAACCTCCGTAAAAGAGTAAGGTTAAGCATTAGGAAAGCATATTTAACCATCCAAAATCACATGTTTAAAATTCATGTCTTTAACATGCTTTGGATATCCGATGGAAGAAGTACACAAGCTTGCACACCCGTAGTGCAAACAATAAATAAATTATAGAACTGGGCTGAAATTTGAATTTCAGGTTCATGCATTCCTCAAGCATTTAAACACAAAAAGTTTGATGAAATTTGAGGAGGTTGTGAAGTTGAGGCCAAGATGAAATGGTGTTTAACATTTGAAGAACTTGTTCTACTTTGTTTCACAATGGGATGAATGGTGACACTCAACAATTTCAATGTGGAATATTGGTAGAAAGACTAGGGTTTGGCATGCAATAGCAAAATCAGACTAGGTAATTTTGCGTGTGCCGAATCGACTGAGCCACTGTTGATGTAAAATATCTTATTGATTGGGCTTGAGTTTGGGATTCAGTTTAGTCGACTCGAATGGGTGAAAAGTTTCCACCGCACCCAACATAAAAGATATTGCGGCTCATCAATATGAAAAAAATTTTTGCGTGAAAAAAATATATAAACTCAGGAAAAAGAGTGCAAGAATATTTAGTTAGCATGTGATGAAAGATATAAATGGTAAAAAGAACATTAATGATTTTTTAAGAAAATTGATGAATACTTTTATTTTGATAAATATTTTAAAATCAATTAGTGTTTATGATTAAAAATATTTATCAAGCACTAATTACGTAGTTTGCACTCCTTTCTTCCTTTTTTTAAAAAAGAAATACAAAGCAATCCAACAAAAACAAACTCACACTGATTTACACATCCCTCCCCACCTACACTTCGTGACACATATATTGACCATTGTTGTTAAAATCAGTGTGAACCGGGTTTATTCGTCCAATTCAACTCGATTCGGATAACATCCGAGTCAATTTTTTATAATCATATGGAATCGGAAAAATCGGTTACGGAATCGCTGATTCAAGCCTATTCCGGGTGACTTTTCCTATTCATCTAAACCTTTTAAACGGAATTTGAAGTGATGATTTCATAAATATTTTGCATGACTGTTCATACCAAGTATACCCACTATTTTTATTTCTTTTCATTGATTATTAGGGGCAAAATTATAATTTTAGTACAACCAATATAACTCAAGGGTGCATTTTTCAAAACCAACCTGGGAATGAGTCTAAGTCCCAGCCATCTCAAGCGACGAGTCTCAAACAAAATTACTTCTTGTCAACCATATACATTAATTCTTCCTCCCTTACTCTCTTGGGCTTCTTTCAATTAATTCCTCTTTTCTTTTCTTTTTTTGTTAAAAAAGGGGAGAACTGGATCAAGAAATTTTTTAAAAAAACAAAAGGATTGTAAAAAGGACACCCGTGAATTGCAAGCTAAAAAAGTCTCCCATTTTTATTTGTGCATTAATAAATATACATTTATTTAACATCTGTACATATCATATAATATATTATTATTGAAATCAAAATAATTCATGAATCAATAATAAACCGGCTTAAACCGGTCTGTTTCATTTTTTTTTTCGAAAACAGATTTAGTGACCCATTCCAATTTTTACAACAATGATATTGATCAAATCACTATCCTAAGAAATGAACAGCAACCTTACATATTCCAATCCTGTCTTTTATAAATGGGCCTTGTGACTTAGGGCACTTTCCAATAATCATAATTCTCTAGCTACTTATGCATGTGCTTTATAAATTAACAACTTTTTATCTAGGGTTATTTGTTGAACAAGTCGAGTTGAGTTTTACTTAGTTCAAATTCAACATGCTTTACAAAATAACTTTGAGTTCAAGTTAGGTTCGAGCTAAATTGATTCGTAATTATCAATACTCTTTTTCCATGTAATTCATATTAGAATTTAATTTTATGATCAAAATATCTAAAACTAACATAATTATGTTAAAAGATAATTTATTCATGCATTTTTATTAAAATTGTTATTATATCATGCTCTTTTGTAATTTAGTTAAGAGAATTAATTACGGGAATGAGCAAAATTTACTATTTACGGAAAGGAGTGATAAAATTAGTATATTATATGTGGGAGAGAAAGGACATACAAAATATCTGACAATGGCAAGACTGCCCCTAATAAGGTGGTTCGGTTCAAAAAAAAAACATGTTCTTGTTGGTCAAAACTTGGGTCCATTGTAAAGGAGTCGTTCGGGGACAAGACACTGAACACAGGAGTGAGTGACGCTTGGTAAGGATTTAGCAGGAGGGAGTAGTAACGGGGGGGAGGCGATAGGTTTGGCGTCTTCGTTGGTGAATGGAAGGGAAAGAGATGGCAAAAGTGGTTTTCATCTGGACTGAGATAATAGGTGAAGTACACCAGCAGTGTTGGGGTGATTTTTGTTTAGGATACCTTATTCTCCTAATCAATGGATACATATTCCATTGTATTTTGTTTTTACATGTAAGCGAACGAGCCGAGTGGTGAATTTTTGTATCCCACTTCACACGAGCCATTTAGTCGTACGTTATTTCTGGATTAATAACCCTCAAGGATAAGATCCCTCGAGTATGTTTTCAAAAATAAAATCTCCCACAAGTTGCCTTCGGACCGACCTATTATAAAAATGTCTACCAAAACCTATATACATGTAGTTTCCACATTTTCATTGAGAGATAGAATCAGGGAAATTGACAATTGTGCTACGCAAGCGGGCATGTACTAGTCAAAGCGGGCTCTAGATTAGTGAGCGGATTGTTTAATCCCGAGGGATCCTAACAACTCCCGTTTTGAGTTCCTCACACTCGGAGAAACGTGGAGGTTTATGGATACTGTTTAGTATAATGCATGTCTATACTTCTGGTTCAAAGGGTACTAAAGGCAACTATCTGAGAGTACTTGGTCTTCGTGCTCAAAGTCAGGAGAATTAAGGAGGTAAGGAGAGGGCTTAGGATATACTAGTACCAGAAAATGAAATGAGAAAATGCCGAGAGAGGCGTCAGCAGTAGCAGAGCAGTCAGTTTAGGATGCTATCGAGTCTGCAGCCAGTGGCTCATCAATAGGTGTCCTTCAGAGAATTCATGAGAAGTATATGAATGTTTTCTATCATATGAGAGTTTGCTCTCATAGCCAGTTTGATATAAGTTATATATTTGAACAATTAGCACTCGCTATTGACGTATTTTTATAATATATATAGGTGATGATCATGAGTAGGATGAGTCGGCCTGAACAGAGGAGCAGTGATGTCTTTGCACACACGCACACACGCCGATCAAATGTTTGTTTTGATTGTTTTGATTGTGTTGTTATGTTATTATGAACAATGAAATACATATGATGAAGATTGTGGTAAATAGAAATGGATAGTGATATTATGATTTGAAAAAGATATTAGTGTGCAAGTCGAATGATAAAAGTGGAATGTGAATAGAATGAACAGGTGGGTCGAGACCCAAATGTCGAGAGTGTTTTGATGTGATCGAATTAAATGTTTATGTGAAAAATATAGTGAAATGAATGTATTTGGATCTATATATTTATACACGTTGATTTGACAGGGTGGCCCTTAATTGCACTTTAAGGGGAAACTCAGTCCATCTTATTTTACGATTTTTTATCGATTTTCATCGTAATTATTTGGTATGTGAATTGATTGACATGTCATCCATATAGTAGCATGTTAGGTTTATTTTTGTGCATTCATCCATGCATAGCGATAAACGTCTTCCATCTCGAGACACGAAGAGTAGATCCATGGGAGTTGGGTTCAGGTTAGACGACCTAATCGGGACCAGTGACATTCCGGTTCGGTTCCCGAGTGTCAACCAAATTTGGGGTGTTACACGACCTGCGGTGTCTTCGAAAGTAAACTTGAGCGGTCTCATCCTTAAAGGTTATTAATCACGGAAGTAAAATATGCCTAAATGGGTGTTAAGTAGGGTCCGATAAAAGAACAACTTAGCGAGTGTTGCGATTTAGAAATCAAACCAATAATAGAATATAGCGATAAAAACTGAGAAGAGTCCGAACCAATCTATGGTCCAAGCACTAAGAGTGTCGTCTCGTCTATGGCGAGCTTGGACTTCGAAACCTACATCAAAAGCCACTATTAATTAAAATACTAGCATCTCTATATGATACATGCTCGTAGTGTATACTCACATCATCAATACATCCTAATAAATAAAACAGTGCTAAATAAACCTACAACTAAACAAACAACACGTAAATTGAGACATAATAGAAGAAATAACTAATAAACAAACAATAATCCCTGTTGTGATCTTGCCATGTGGCACAATCTAAACATTGAACAGCTCAGATCCAGACCGTCCAAAGTCAAAACTAACTTGAGTCTTAAAAGTAACTCTATAGGTGGTAATTGAGGCAAGAAGGCTAAATGTGCCTCGAACCCCCAACTCAATCAGGGGAAAACTTACAATTCAATCAAGCTGGGCCTATAGGGGCACACTCTGATGATCTAAAATCCCTATGATGCATGCAAATGAAATACCCTGAAAATCCCCAACGGATACTAAATGTTGTAATGGCCTAGATCTAGGCCTAAAACCCTGGCTAATCTATAAAAATCATTTGTATATCTCTTGTATACATTAATAACTCATGTACTGTTGTAACCTGATTGAAGCTATCATCTTAATGTTGGGCATACTCAGCCACCATAAAATGCTCATACGGCCATCTGGACCTCATACTCCTGATCTAAAATTAGGTTTGGCTTGAGCTCACTCGAACCGACTCAAGACTGGCCCGGACCAGACAAAACTACACCCGAGTAAACCCTAACCCGAAGCTGAGTTTTACACTAGTACTCTGTCAAACCTCTGAGATGGTGTAATGTGCAAGGGTACAATGTAATGCAACACGTTTCTGGAATTTGTGGCACTAACTTAACTTTTCCTTTGCCACCTGAGTGTCGAGGTAGGTTTAGTATGGACGATGCGAGGGCATAAGCTTTTCTCGTATGGATATGATATTTTGTTGTGCTTGTGCACCGATTCATTTTAAATAAGTTATCAATTCTGACAGCAATTTGAGGCTTTCTGACATTTTAAGTTTTTTGTGGGTAATGGAATCCTCATTTGTGAGTGTTACTTTCATCGATAGTTATTTTAGACCAATAATCAACTTGTTGATTACTAACATTTTTCTTATATGTATGTAGGTAAGGTCTCGTGGCATTAGCTAGCCTAAGCATGGGGATTAGTGATTCAGTTGTGGTGGTGGTAGGCCCTATGTTGTTATATACTTATGTATCAAACTTTATTATGGATGATTATATTTTGTAGACATGAGCCACAAACTTGAATTCCATGAACCATTTATATTAGATTGGGTTATGCTATGATGTTTATGCACATGTGTTTAATATTAATATTAATATTAATATTATTATTATTATTATTATTATATATTATTATTGTGGAGTGGATAGCTTTCGGGCGAAGGCTTACAATTGTCTGTAGGGTGTATAAGTCCTGGAGTCCTGAAACATGACAAAAAGTAAACCTAGGTACATGAAATTTATTTAGTTGGAGCTCTGTGTGTGTAGAGAAACGTGGATAGGAGTGCACAGTTCATATCACACGAAAAACCCATGTGAAGATTGGATGTTAGGGTATGATGCCCTAGCATCCGATGATGCCTATGTGTTAACTTTTCTTGTGAGGTATGTAAAACAAGTAACTGTGACCCAATATTTAATATATAACACTCATCCGCATTAAATAATCGATTTATCTGATCCATTCACTGAAACTAAGTATAAGAATTGAAACATGTCACAACAAACTTCAAGTACTCAACTTCTTACATCATTGGGGTGTTGCCTTCGTGTAGCTCAAACTGATCATCGCATTTAAAAAGTAACCCTCTTGGTCGTAGGGGAAGTGTTGCCTCTCATGTGGCTCAGGGTTCTTGTATAGAAGATTCAACCTATGTAGTATGACTCTACACGCAAGCTATGAAAATCTGATAAGGTGGCCATTTTAAGCCTCCAAGAGGGTTGAGATCCTCTTCCATAAAGTTTGTACATGATAGCCTAACAAGTAGTTTTCCAACTTATGATATCATGTTCAGCCCCTCCCTTTGCCATAAAGTTTGCACACGATAGCCTAACAAATAGTTTTCCAACTTATAATATCATATTCGGTCCCTCCCTTTGGACCGAATTAGCTTGTTACAAGCTCTAAGTGCCAAAGAACTTTGTAGCTGTCAGCCTACCTTGTCAAATGCCTCCCAAGAACCAAAGAGTCTTGCTACTAGCTCCAAGTATTCTTGGAGTAAGCACCACTTGAAGTTAAACCCCTTCATAAGCTCACACCTTGAGCCAATAGAGTCTTCTATCCAAGTACCTTCATTCTCTAGAATAAGTGCTCACACATATTCTCGATACCTTGGGAGTTTACAAATCTGCCTAATCATACTTGAGCAAAACCTCACACAATTCGTCTCTTAGGATTTACAACATTCAAAGCCTAGGAATACAAGCTCTTGGGTAAAGCCAACATACCACATGCTTGGGCTTTCCAAATATTCCAAGAGAATTCTAGAGGTTTAATATCATTCAAGTTGTGTCAAAACACTCCCCCAAAGCCTTATTTATAAGTTTTGAACACCTCTCCTAAAATAGTAGCCATTGGGGTTCAAATCCCTCAAGTTTGCTTTTTCAAATGGCTAGTTTTGCAATTTTTCATAACGATGGTTGTTGAATGACCGACTGAAGGTATGCCAATCGTTCACCCAAAACTAGTAATGTCTTCTTTGGGGGCTGAAGCTATGACAGAAGGACAGCCAAAGTTTCCTTAACTTCAACTCCCCATTCGTCACGTTAGCCCTAGGGTGCCTCACCCTTTTCAGCAATTAAATTGTAACACCCCAATCTGGTCTACGCTCGGGAACTGAACCAAAATGTCACTGGTCCCAGTTAGGTTGGCAAACCCAAACCCAACCCTACGGATCTACTCTCGGCATCTCAAGATGGAAGATGTCTATCGCTATGCATGGATGATGCACAAAAATAAACCTAACATGCTACTACATGGATGACATGATCAACCAATTTACATACCAAAATAATTTTGATGAAAATCGATAACAATTATATACATCATGTATAATTATATACATCAATATACATTCGTTGCATCATATTTTTCACATAAACATTTAATTCGATCACATCAAAACATTCTTAACATTTGAGTCTCGACCCACCTATTCATTCTATTCACATTTCACTTTTATCATTCGACTTGCACACTAATATTTGTTTCAAATCATAATATCACTATCACATTTCTATTTACCACAATCTTCATCATAAGTATTTCATTGTTCATAATAACATAACAACACAATTAAAATAGTCAAAACAAACATTCGATCGGCACATGTGCGTTCATGCAAGAGACATCACTGCTCCTCCATCCAGGCTGGCTCATCCTACTCATGATCATCGCCTACATATATTATAAAAACACGTCAGTAACGAGTGTTACTGGTCCAAAAATATAACTAATATCAAACTGGCTATGAGAGCAAACTCTCATATGAAAGAAAACATTCATATACTTCTCGTGAACTCTCTGAAGGGCACCTACTAAGGAGCCACTGGGCTGCAGACCTGGTAGCATCCTGAACTGACTGTTCTGCTGCTGCTGATTTTCTCATTTCATTTTCTGGTCTCTTCAGGATTACTAGTATATCCTAAGTCCTCTCCTTACCTCCATAATTCTCCTGGCCTTGAGCACGAAGACCGAGTACTCTAAGACAGTCGCCTTTAGTACCCTTTGAACCACAAGTCTGAACATGCGCTATACTAAACAGTACCTGTAAACCTCCAAGTTTCTCTAGGTGTGAGGAACTCAAATGGGAGTTGTCAGAATCCCTCGGGATTGGAATAACCCGCTCACTAATCCAGAGCCCACTTTGACTGACACGTGCACCCGCTCATGGTACGTGCGAGTCGGTTTTCCCATCTCACGTCTCACTGAAAACTCGATAAAACTATATATAGGTCTAGGAAGGGATTTATATAATAGGCCCGAAGGCAACTTGTGGTGGATCTTGTTTTCGAAAACATACTTGAAGGATCTCATCCTCTAGGGTTACTAATCTAGAAAATCGATCGATTAAATGGCCCAAGTTAAATGAGATGCTAATAAAATGCCACTTAACTCGTCCTGCAAGTAATAAAACAATACACAATAGAATAGAGTGTAAAATAGGAAACAAGTCCTAAACGGACCTGGTAGATGCTCCGAGCGTGTCCTCGCACCTAGGCGGCGAGCTCCTACTCTTTACCTACACATCAAGACTAAATACTAACGCCCAGTATAATGCATGAATACTACACTCCTCATCAGTCTATACAAGACAACATCTATTTACATGCATTTAAATTCAAACTCTAATTCATTATTATCATCTGTTAACATGCATTTAACTTTAAATCAACACCTATTTACAATCACACCAAAATCATAAAACAATCAAATAAAATCAGATAAATTTCTATACCTAATCATCATTCATGTGGCAACTGGTGACAATGATGGTGACAGTCGAGTGAGGATCGTGGGGAAGAGGGAAGGGAGAAAAAGAAGAAGGAAGTTGGGTGAGGAGGTTGGTGGTGGCTGGATGGTAACAGTGTTGGAGGTGTGGAATAAATAAATGTCAGGGGAGAAGAAAACGATTGGTCGGTGAGAAAAACGAATGGTCGTCTCGTAATTAAAACTTGACTCGACTTTGACTCTAGAAAAATAATACTAACTCGTAATAATTCTAAAAAATCCATAAAAATCAGGAAAAATCCCATAAAACATAATATACACAATATTACAATGACATGCTCTATAACTAATAACCCACCTAAACTGCCCGTAACGTATCCTAATACATTATTCGGCCTAAAAATAATTATACGATCTAATTAAAATAAATAAAGAAAATTTAGCATACTCTCATATATTCTGATAACTCATTATGCTATTGTCTTATTGACATTATCATCGTATACTTGGGCACACATGACTCTCATGGTTCATAACACAAGACCGAGCCTTTGTTTGGTATGCGTGTTGTGAAATTGGCCCGACTAAAAATAACATTCTAACTGACCGGTTCTGACTATAAAATCCTAACTCGAGTCACGCGTTTTACAATCTTTCCTCCTTATAAAAATTTCGTCCTCAAAATTTTAAATCAAGGCGTATTTACTCTCAAAGCTATCCACTAAATCTGAAATGTACCTATCACGACTATCGTATCCTCCAGTGCTTCAGCAATTGTGGCTATGTCCATCCTCAATTCTCATGGTGGTGCTGAAGTGGACGGCTCTACTGCTGGTATTATCTGTATTCCTCTCTATTCCAAAGCTATCTGTTCATGTCCTATCATGGCATCTATTTAATGTCTTTGTTGTATCCCCTGATCCAATTGATATTGTTGACGAGGTTGTTGTCTCTGATCATAGTCTTTGCAGGGTTGGGCAGCCAAGATTTGCTCATCGCTTGCGGCTCGCACCACATCCCCAAAAGTGGCAAATCTCCTGTCAATCAGTGCTAGATGAATCTCATAGTGTAGACCTTCATAAAAGCACTCAACTCTTCGTTGTTCCATCGGCACTAAATCTGGTGCAAATGTTTCCAATGCTCTGAATCAAGCTTCATACTGTGCCACACCCATGGGACCCTGTCTAAGTGTCTGAGTGTCACTTTCTTTCCTCTTCCTTACATTAGGAGGAAAATATTTTCCATCAAACTTAGCTTTAAATTCATCCCATGTCACATCATAAGGTTGCCTACCTGTAAAAGTGGAGGCTCCCCTCATGCATCGTCATCCATAGCAATTCTCTTCTTTGTTCGTGCTACGGTGAGTGCTATTTGTCATAGTTCTCTTCGGAATTCCTCCTGACTTTGTTGCATCTACATTTGCACCTCTGCCAACCATGCAATGGCAACCTCCATTTCAGTGTGACGGCTTCAAATGCTGCAACGGCTTCAACTATGATGGCACTGGGATTTCCTGGTGGCAGTGCGGCTCTAGATCGGCTAGACACCGTCTTGATATGAACATGATTTGGGCTAGCTTGTTTGGGAGAAGGAGGCAATGGAGTCCTGCTCCAAGTACTTCGAGTTCTTACCATGATTACCCCTACTCACTGATCCAAACATGAATATACGGCCATACGACCGATTGGTGAGAAATCTGTATATCAAAGACAACAAGGACAGAAATATATACCTGCCAGCCGGACTTAGAGCAATCTTTGCACACACGTTGTAAAACCCACGACCCGAGTCAGGGTTTTATAGTCTGAACTGGTAAGTTTGACTGTTATTTTTAGTCCAGTTAATTTCAAAACCCGCGTACCAAGTCGAGGCTAGTCTTGTGTTATAAACCATTAGAGTCATGTGTGCCCAAGTATATGATGATAACACTAGTAAGACAATAGTAGAATGAGGTACTAGAATATATGAGTGTATGCCAGATTTTTCTTTATTTTATTTTAATTAAATCTTAGAATTATTTTTATGCTAAATAACTTCTTAGGACATGTTACGGGTAATTTGCGTGGGCTATTAGTTATAGAGCATGACATTGATGTGTATTATATTTTATGGGATTTTTCCTATTTTTCTAGATATTTTTTAAAATTATTATAAGTTAGTACTACTTTTCTAGAGTCAGAGTCGAGTTATGTTTTAAATATGAGATGCCCATTCGTTTTTCTCGTCGACCATTCATTTTTCTAACTGACCACAATTCTCACTCAAGCCAGCCACAACCTTGTCACCATTGCCGTGTGACTAACGATTAGGTATAGAATTTTATCTGATTTATTTATTTAAAATTTATATTTATTAGCACAACATGCTAGGATTGATTAACTATTGTGATAAATGTCTGATTATGAATGAAGTGATGATTTCTATGATTTGATTAATAGTTAGTGATCTAATTAAGTAAATTAAATTTGAATATGCTAATTGACTGCAACGTAATTTAGAAAAACGTAATAAAATTAGGATGAATAGGATGAGATATTTGTATATTAATGATTATTTGACTATTGTTAGATGATGATTGCATTGCATTTGTGATGCTCATGATGAGTTTGATGCATCATTTAATTAGTGGGTGTTAGCTTCTATATTTGATGTGTAGGTACATAGTAGGAACTCACCGCCTAGGTACGTGGACATGCTTGGAGCTTCTACTAGGTCTGTTAGGACTTGCTTCCTGTTTTATCTCTATACTCCATCATGTTTTGTTTTTACAGGTAAGCGGACATGTGCTGAGTGGTGGATTTATTATATCCTACTCCACACGGGCCATTTAGTCGCACGTTATTTCCGGATTAATAACCCTTGAGGATGAGATCCCTCGAGTATGTTTTCCAAAACAAGATCCACCACAAGTTGCCTTCAAGCCTATTATACAAATCCCTACCCATACTATATACATGTAGTTTTCGCGTTTTCAGTGAGAGATGGAATGAAGGAAATTGACAACTGTGCTACGCGAGCAGGCACGTGCTAGTCAAAGCAGGCTCTAGATTAGTGAGCGGGCTATTCCAATCGTCAAGGAATCCTGACAACTCCCGTTTTGAGTTCCTCACACCCGAAGAAAGATGGAAGTTTACGGGTACTGTTTAGTACAGCACATGTCCGAACTTGTAGTTCAAAGGGTACTAAATGCGACTGTCTAAGAGTACTCGATCTTCGAGCTCAAGGCCAAGAGAATTATGGAGGTAAAGAGATGGCTTAGGATATACTAGTAGTCCCAAGGGACCAGCAAATAAAATGAGAAAATCAGCAGCACCAGGATAGTCAATTCAGGATGCTACCGGGTCTGTAGCCCAGTGGCTCCTCAGTAGGTAGCCCTTCAAAGAGTTCACGAGAAGTGTATAAATGTTTTCTTTCATATGAGAGTTTGCCCTCATAGCCAGTTTGATATTAGTTATATTTTTGGACCAGTAACACTCGTTACTGACGTGTTTTTATAATATATGTAGGTGATGATCAGGAGTAGGATGAGCCAACTAGGACGAAGGAGTGATGTCTCTTGCATACACACATGTCAGACGATAGAATGTTAATATTTTGTTTATGTTGTCATTATATTAAGGATGATGTAATGTAAAGTATGACAATTGAATTTATATGGTGTGAAAAGTAATTAGAATGCACAAATGGGTCGAGACTCAAGAATTAGAATGAATTATGTAGCAGATTAGAATTTTGTGTGAATATCAATGCTTGATATATTTATATATATTTACACGCGTTGATTTGACACAGTGGTTTTTAATTGCACATTTAGGGGAGACTCTATCGGTCTTATTTTATGAATTTTTATCAATTTTCATCGTAATTATTTGGTATGTGAATTGATTGACATGCCATCCATGTACTAGCATGTTAGGTTTATTTTTGTGCATTCATCCACACATAACGATAGACGTCTTCCATCTCGAGACGCCGAGAGTAGATCCGCAAGGTTGGGTTTTGGTTAGCCGACTTAACTGGGACCAGTGACATTCCGGTTCAGTTTCTAGCGTGAGCTGGACTTGGGGTGTTACACAGATCACGTATGAAAATATCTTCCAAATGAATCGACCGAGAGTTGACTATGATACCAAACCTGTAACACCCTAATCCGGTCCACGGTCAGGAACCAAACTGGAATGTCACCGGTCCCGCTTAGGTCAGCAAACCCGAATCCAACCCTACGGATCTACTCTCAGTGTCTCAAGATGGAAGATGTCTATCGCTATGCATGGATGAATGCACAAAAATAACCATAACATTCTACTACATGGATTACATGTCAACCAATTTGCATACCAAAATAATTTTGATGAAAATCGATACAATTATATACATCATATATAATTATATACATCAATATACATTCATTGCATCATATTTTTCAGATAAACATTTAATTTGATCACATCAAAACATTTCTCGACATTTAGGTCTCGACCCACCTGTTCATTTTATTCACATTTCAGTTTTATCATTCGACTTGCACGCTAATATCTGTTACAAATCATAATATCCATATACATTTCTATTTACTACAATCTTCATCATAAGTATTTCATTGTTCATAATAACATAACAACACAATTAAAACAGTCAAAATAAACATTTGATCGGCACGTGTGCATGCGTGTAAGAGACATCACTGCTCTTCCGTCCAGGCTAGCTCATCCTACTCATGATCATCACTTATATATATATTATAAAAAGAGGTTAGTAATGAGTATTACTGGTTCAAAAATATAACTTATATCAAAATGGCTATGAGAGTAAACTCTCATATGAAAGAAAATATTCATGTACTTCTCGTGAACTCTCTAAAAGGTACCTATTCAGAAGCTACTGGGCTACATACTCGGTAGCATCCTGAACTGACTACTTTACTGCTGCAATACCTCCTTTGGCATTCTCTCATTTCATTTTTTGGTACTAGTATATCATAAGCCCTCTCCTTTAGTACCCTTTGAACCACAAGTCCGGACATGCACTGTACTAAATAGTATTTGTAAACCTCCACGTTTCTTCGGGTAAGAAGAACTCAAAAGGGGAGTTGTCAGGATCCCTCGAAATTGGAATAGCCAGCTCACTGATCCAGAGCCTACTTTGACTGACATGTGCAGCTGCTCGTGGTACGTGCGAGTTGGTATTCCCATCTCTCGTCTCACTGAAAAGTCAATAAAACTATATATAGGTCTAGGAAGGGATTTATATAATAGGCCCAAAGGCAACTTATGGTAGATCTTGCTTTCGAAAACATACTCGAAGGATCTCATCCTCAAGGGTTACTAATCCCGAAAACTGGTCGATTAAATGGCCCGGGTTAAATGAGATCTAATAAAATGTCATTTAACTCGTCCTACAAGTAATAAAATAATACACAATAGAATCGAGCATAAAATAGGAAACAAGTCCTAAACAAATCTGCTAGATGCTCCGAGCGTGTCCTCGCGCTTAGGCGGCGAGCTCTTACTCTTTACCTACACATCAAGACTAAATACTAACGCCCAGTATAATGCATGAATACTACCTCCTCATCAATCCATACAAGACAACATCTATTTAAATGCATTTAAATTCAAACTCTAATTCATTATTATCATCTGTTAACATGTATTTAAATTTAAATGAACACATACTTACAATCACATGAAAATCATAAAACAATCAAATAAAATCAGATAAATTTTTATACTTAATCATCAGTCATGTGGTGACGGCGACAAGGTTGTGGCCGGCTCGATTGAGGATCGTAGGGAAGAGAGAAGGAAGAAAAAAAGAAGGAAGTTGGGTGAGGAGGTTGATTGCGGCAGGATGGTGTCAGTGTCGGAGGTGTGGAATAAATAAATGTTAGGGGAGAAGAAAGTGATTGGTCGATGAGAAAAACGAATGGTCAGTGAGAAAAATGAATGGTCGGTGAGAAAAGCAAATGGTCGTCTTATAATTAAAACTTGACTTGACTCCTACTCTAGAAAAATAATACTAACTCATAATAATTCTAAAAAATCCATAAAAACAGGGGGAAATCCCATAAAACATAATACACATAATATTACAATGACATGCTCTATAACTAATAAACCACCCAAATTGTCCGTAACGCGTACTAATGCGTTATTCGACTTAAAAATAATTATATGGTCTAATTAAAATAAATAAAGAAAATTTGGCGTACTCTCATATATTCTGATAACTCATTATATTATTGTCTTACTGATATTATCATCATATATTTGGGCACACATGACCTTATGGTTCATAACACAAGACCGACTTCGATTCGGTACGCGTGTTGTGAAATTGACCCAACTAAAAATAATGTTCGAACTGACCGGTTATGACTATAAAACCCTAATTTGAGCCACGGGTTTTATACAAACGCATGATCAAATATCTATTGAGGTCCTCCTTGACTATATTTCTATTTTCCCACATCAGCCATAGGGTTCCCTCATACTCTTCAATTGTCGAACCCACAATTGAAGGCCTACCAAAGTTTAACACTACAAATCTCTTGATTGAACCCTAGGTCTTCAATAGTTGAACCACTGACCAAAAGTCATCCGAAAGTTGAATCCTCTTCTTTCTTGGCTAGCACACCGTGTCTTCGATTGGCGAAGTCGTGGCCAAAGTGTAACTGAAGTCCTCCATACTTCAACGCTTCTTTTGATCTTCAAACTTTAATATCTTCAAGTGGTTATTTGATTATTCATGCTTGTACTTAGAGAGTTTTGAAATTGTGGTTACATCAAAATAAGGTTCAACATTGACTCGTGATGGAGCTTAGGTAGATGGCAATTATTGAGGGAGGTGAGCAAGGTTTGCATGATTCCTCCTACCCTCTCTTAAACTAAATCCAAAAAAAATTTTTATAGGGTTTGTTTGGTTAACATAAAATTAGTTTAAATGTCATAAAAAAATTAAATAGTCAACCTTATCAAAAGTAGCTATGTTTAATATATTTTTTATAAAAATATTTTTAAATCAATTATTATATATATAAATTAAGTATGAATACATTTAAAAAAGTATAAAATAATCATAATTACCTTATGCAGCCAACCCATTTGCTCTCCTGTGAGCAAAAAATAAAAATCCTCATTTTTCTTATTTGAATAGATAAAAGAAAGGGGAATTTTTTCTATCTATATTTACTTATATTTTGTTCGTACAATACTTCATATTAAAATTTAATTTTATTATCAAAATATCTCAATATATATAATTATACATCAAATATAATTTGACCATGCCTCTTTTAATTTAAAATATTTAGTATATTTTGTTAATTTTATAGTTTAGTCAAATACATAGAAAGAAATCTAACCTATATGTACTCAAAAGTCTTATTCTTTATTATATAAAAATTTGGAACCTCATATAGTTAAATCGAGTCAAACAGGTTCAGTTTAGACTCATTTAAAATAAGTTCTTGAATCAAAATTTTCCAACTCGAGGAATACTATCCCAAAATTGAGTTGAGTTGGATTTTTTTTTTGAAATGTTTAAACCACCCTTATTAAATTTTACCCTGCTTAACTCTAACTCCGTTGACCCGCAAATAAAACACTTAAACCATTTGCCGACAAATATGTCCGTCTCCCCACATCCAAAGAGTCAAAGAAATATTGAACACCAACCAGAAGGAAGACGCATCCGTGTCTTCCATCTCCATCTCCATCTCCATGGCCGACCACTCCTCCTCCCCTGATTTGGACGACCTCTTAGACAGTTCGTCTTCTCCCTTCTCCCATTGTTTTTTTCTTTCTCTTCCCAGCACCAACAATTCTTACCATCTCTCTCTCTCTTTGTTTTTTTTTTTGTCTTGGCAGGCGCTCTTGACGACTTTGGTAAAATCGACCTCGGCCCTCCTTCTACCAGGCAGCACTTTCTTACCCTTATTCTCATTCTCCTTCATATTCTTACTATTCTTTTTGCAGGAATCGTTGTTCGTGTTTTGTGGGAAACTTTTTTAGGTTGATGTAGGAGTGGCAATTATGCATAGTTTTGCTGATTGCGGAGCAAGAATAGTGCTCTTTTTTTGTTTCATTATTCATTATTTCGAATGGGTATCGTTTTATTGATTGTTCGGTTGATTGTTATTATTTTGGACGGGGCAAAGTTTTGTTGATTTAGAAGTAACTGTTTTGTTAGTTGTTTTTGTTTTGAATGGGGCATAGTTTTACTGGTTTAGGAGAAGCAAGGATGGCTGCGGCGGCGGCGGCGGCGAAGGCGCATCACCGGTTTGTGCGTCGGCTCCTCCGCCGCCGGTGCAGGGTTTGGGCCTCGGATTGTCGGACCTGCGGAGTAGGAAGAAGGGCAAGCAGAGGGCGGGTTTGAGCAAGGAGTCCCATGTCTCGGAGGCGGTGGAGAAGCTGGCGCAGCAGACGCGGGAGACGGTGAGGGGTTTGGAGTCCGTGGCCAGCCCCCCGGTGGTGATTTGGGTGGTGACGAGATGGTTGAGGAGTTTGTCAAACAGTTCGAGCAATTCGCCGGCGCGCAGGTTTGATTCTTCTTTCCTTCTTTTTTTGGGTTGTCTGTCTTGAACTAAGATTGTGCGTATTATATGACAGTTATTTTGTGTAGTCTGCAATTTACTTGAATCTGCACTTGTCATTGTTATTAATATTGACTATGATTGTGCTTAATATATATATGTCAATTAAAATGTAAAGCATGCCATTTATGTGAATTGCTTGAATCTGCATTTGACTGACATTTTGTTATCCTTTGTATTATTATTAACTGTAATCGTGCTTATTATATGTCAATTTAAATGTCGAAACTTCACTTTAACCAAATTACTTGTATTGGGCTTTGACAGGCTAAAATGGTGAAACTTTAATTTACTTCTTAAATAAAGAGGGTCGAACATGTTGCATAAAAACATAGCTGTAGATAGTTCTGATATCTCTTGGTATAACAAAAACCTAAGCTAAAATGTAATCAATATCTAGAAATGTATAATGAGTGTTTTTTTCTTTTCTTTTTTTTGTCCTTAGAGTTGTATTTTTCACCTCTTTTAGCTTCCTAGTCTATAATCACGATTTTCATTTTAAGCTGGTAATTAATGTGTGACGTCATTGTTATTCATCAAAACATTTAGTAGACGTGGATAGTTCTGGTATCTATTGGTATATAACAAGCCTGCTTTAAAATGGCCCTCCCATCATCAGTTGGATGAGCTGTGCACAATAGTATTACACTTTTCCATATATACTCCATTTCATCATCCCGGTCAAGTACTTGAAGTTATTAGATTTGGTTACCAGATTTTTTATAAGTGAGATCTTTAGCTCTGATTGGAATGAATTTGTGGTTATGATGAAAATGATTCTCTTGCTAATCGCCCTTTTCCAAAGGTGGTTGGCAGATATTAAGATGTACTTCTCAATGTCTTCATTGTATTGCTAATTTATGAACTTCACGCCTTCTTGTTGGAAGGTTTATTGTACTTGCATTACATCTGTGAACAATTCTTCAATTCTTATTTATATATTTTTGCAATGAATAGTTATAATTATCATTCTAAATAGGCATCAGGAATTTATGACTTTCTGAGGTTGGTGCTCTTGTACTTGCTAGTTATTTGTCATCTTAATTGCCTTTTGATTGAACAAGTGATAGGCTATGTATTACCACTTCTATTTATGTTCATTAATTTGAGCAGTGGTCATTGACTGTGCACTTCTCTTTTTTGCAATTAATTAAGTGCTTTAATCTAAGTTGTCAGTGTTTTGGTGAAAATGCTATCTAGCTTTAGCAGTTTATTGTCTTTATAATCATATTATCTCAATGCAAATCTTTACTTTGGTGTAATTCGGCACATATGGTGTAGCACATTTAGGTAGTCATGCGTTGATAAGAGAATTATACTACTAGCTTGAGATGGGTGCACGTTTTTATTCATTTTTTTGTTGGTTTAGAATATGGATTCAATCATGGAGACAATGATGCAACAACTTCTTTCCAAGGAGATTCTTCATGAACCGATGAAAGAAATTGCAGATAAATACCCGAAATGGTTGGAGGAGCATAAGACCCAATTGAAGCCTGAAGAATATGACCGTTACCACCATCAATATGAGCTAATAATAGAATTGAATAATGTTTATGAAGCTGAACCCGGCAACTTTACCAAGATTGTCGATCTCATGCAAAAGATGCAGGAATGTGGCCAGCCACCTGATGATATAGTGCAGGAATTGGCTCCTGGTCTTGACCTTGCTTCTATTGGTGGCCAGTTGTAAGTTTGCTTCTTCCACAGATGCTCTTAGACTTTAGAAATTGCTTGTATTTCTTTTGGGTGCTTCTTCTGCTGTCCGCGAAAAGTCCCAACTTGAATTTTGTCTACTTGTTCGGTGCTTTGGCTTTAAGAGTTCTCTGTTATTTGCTTATGGGCTTTCATGCAATAGTCAGGGCATCCAGACAATAAATTCTCAAGCAATTTTATTGCCTCTTCCAAATTAGATTCTGATGTTTATCTTGATGAATTGTCTGATGTAAATATGTTTTGTTGTATGTAGGTCGCCGGAGATGATCGAGTCCAATCCCAATTGTTGCATAATGTGAGGTCATACAACTATATATGTCATTGTGCTCAAGCATATCTAGATCAGACGATTTTTTTATTTTTAGCTGATATGACGTTCGTAATTCTTTTGGAAACTATTTTGGCAGAAAGAGAAAAATGGTTACTGTTATAAGGCCTTAGAACACTGGCTGTTTGATAAAAATGCTTACGGTAAGTTGTCAGTAATGCGAAAGCAGCACTTTGTTTAATGCCTCTTTACTCGATGGATTTGGTTGCTTGTCAGGCGGATACCATAAGAATCCATGCCTTGATGTAGTCTATAAAAGCTACTAATCAACTTGTATGGTTATTTGCTTGGAAAGTAAAACTTGTATGGTTATTTTGTTTTGTGCATTCTTTTTTTTCTTGGCATTAGAGAGAGGCTATTAGTGTTGCTCGAGTTGGGAAAGGTTTCTCATCATCATGTTTATATTGGTGTGTCTTCTTTTCTTTTTCAATGCAACTTTTATTTTTTTCCAGGTAATAACTTTTATTTTATTTTATTTTTACCGGACCAGGCAAGTTTTATGTTGGTATTTATTGGCACCTCAAATCCAACTCCTAGTTTTTGTTGAATGTTCTTTAATGGTCCATTACTTTCAAATGTTTGTTTAGGGTTCATCAGGTTAGCATGAAATGAAAGAAAATATAAATGACATGAAAATTTTAAATGTTCAATTTTACTCACAAAGAATGCTCGCCTTTTAGTGTTTCAATTCAATGATTTTTTTACTTAAAACATGTTGAATACAATTATTTTCGGTAAGAATGATTATTTTAAAATTTTTAAGTCATTTACATTATTTTCATGCCAAGAGACCTCTAGTAGAACAATCTGTGATTTGCACAATGGTCCATATGCAATTTAGAGCTTAAAAAGCTATTGATCTTGCTGTCGATAAAAAAATCATAACCTTCCAACTTAAATTAATTTATTTTCTTTTTTCTCCCCACTAAGCAGAAGTGTACCACTGACCAACTTAAATTAATATTGTTAAAAATAATTAGTTTTTTTCAACAGTAAAACTAAATATTGCTAGTTTTAACTTAAAACTAACAATAATTTGTTCCAACTTAAATTAAATATTGCTAAGAATAATTAGTTATGTTATCTTGGGACCAATTTTGCAACCTTTGGCCTTTGTGAATGCCTCTATCGGCTATCGCCACTCGGCCACGGAACAAAATTTCCTCGTCATCCAACCGTCCTTATCATCATTATTCGTCCACGTCATCGTAATTCAAGGGCTCATATCCATTTCATTTGACGTAGGAATATCAGCTGCAACAGATTCTATCTTTCCCATAAGGTAGTCCCAAAAAAGATGAAAGCCTTGTCCTCACCTAATCTGCTTTATATTCTATATGCACGTCATCGTAATATTCTATATGCTTGTCCCAAAAATTTGCAACCAATTTTTATATGAAACCGACACCATTATCATGATTCATCAGACTTCATGGCCTTTTCGTTTCAACTTTCCTTGATAAAATGGAAGCTCCAATCCACTTCACCATTCAAATCAACTAGTATTATAAATCTCACTTGCTGTAAACGAAAAATTTTTAAATGCCTTTGCTCTAGATATGGACTCCTATAAACCCTTCATAAAGAGAAGCTTTTCATCCAAACAAACCATGATCATTTGAGTACCCACCTTTTGTTTCGTAGAAAGATCCATGGAGGGTGTGTTCTCAAGCATTGCAGCAGCAATGTTGGCCGTTATCACATGTCTAGTCCATGGGACGTGACGGGGCTAGAATTTAGTGGTTGTTCCTGGCATTCCCGTGTTCCTAAGGGGTGACCGGGGTTGCCCTAGTGGTGAAAACAATTGACCACATTAATCTGTGTTAGAGATGCATGTAGATAAACCATGGTGCACGTAACTATTGAATGACCGAGCACTGCGGCGAGCAAAGTGTCGGTGACAGCAAGTATCCGCATATGTAGCAGGAATGGAGTACCGAGCATGTGGCTGAGTTCGAGCAAGCAATAAACCTCAAGATGCTACTGGTTCGTGAAAAGATGCCAGGCGGGTGCTGATGACCGAGCACTACGGCTGGGAGTAGCGAGCAGGTTGGCACAGGCATCTGCAGGCAATGCCGAGTAGGTTGCCGAGCATGGACAAGCAACACGTGCAGAGCAACACGTACCGAACAGCGTGATCGTGCGGGCACGAGCGGTAGCGAGCACAACGTGCGTGACCGAGCTGTAGCGGGCAATGTGTGCGGTAGCAGGCACTGTGCGCGATAGTGATGCTGAGCGCCTGGTGCGTGAGCGCTAGCGGCTGTCAGACAATGTGTGAGCGGTGCTGTTATCCAGTGATGGCGACATCCGGTGTTTGCAACGGTAAACTCAGGAAGGGATGTGAGGTTGAACATGTGATCGAACCAGTGCTAGGTCGAGCCAGGGGCGAGACGTGGTACCTAGTGGTGCAGCCGAAGGTTTTGGCCAAAGTTAGTTGCAAATAAGAGATACTAGATCTTTGGAGATTATGGTATTCTATCCTTATGCATGAGCAAGGATTCTGGCAATAAACTTGGACGGCAGAGATGAGAAGTGTGGAGTATTGGACACGTGATCTATCAAGAGAATATCTTCTAGGCTTAAAGATAACTACACGGGAGTAGACTATATAGAGGATGGACTCTTGGAGAAAGAGAGAGCATTGAGCGACAGACTCTTTGAGCATAGAGGATGCATTTGGTGAATTGTGTTGAAGCGCTGAGTGGAGAAGTGCTTGCCGTGATCTAGGAAGGGAGACGGTAAAGTTGCTGTAGCCAGATCTTCATACAGAGGGGTTGGAACTTCACGGTGCTGGTGGTGCCTTCATTGACCAGGGATCCAAGTACACAATTCTGCGTCCCAACAACTGAGTGCTTTTCAGGCTGAGTAAATTGCATGTGACAAGTCTATCCAGGGGGACGACTTGAGGGTTGTGGTGAGGATTATTTGTGAGCGGAGTTTCCTTTAATTCTCACGGCCTTCCTATCGGGAAAGAGGGCCAATGTCGTTGGGATTTGCATATCAACGACAAACAGGTAGTTGGGGAGAGATTACTTGTAATCCTTTGTTTGAGTTTGCAATAAAGGTTGGAACAGAGGTTCCGTAATATTACTGTGTCGACAATTATATTTGGTGTCGGGGCAGGTTCTATTGGATTCTGAGAACTGGTGTACACCGTGTGCTGGGTAGCGGTAATTGGGTTTGTCGATAACACTGGGATTTACTTGGCATGGCAGTAGTTGCAAGTCGTGGCACTGCTGTGCACGTGTGTTCTACATTGTGATCAATAGGGTTGCTGTGTCGTGTCGGTAGCCGACAGGATTGCTATGTGTGTGCATTGTGCTAATCGGGTTTAGTGGCAAATCGGTTGGTGTTTATGTGTGCTTGTTGTTTACAAGCAACATAGGGAACACGTTTCTGGTTGCGTACTTGTAGAGGGCTGGTATTTCCAAGGGGAAATATGCTGCCCGTGGTGTCTTTTAGGGCGAAAAATGATACCCTAGAAGAACCCTGTGACAGCTGTTATGGTACTGTATTACTGAGCAAACCGCCATCCTGACTTGTGCCAATGTTGTAACTGACATGCAACCGTGCATGAGTGCCCTCAATGGCACGTCCAGCATGCCGATATCGGAATGCTCCATCGTGTTGGCGACAGTGCACATCTCTGTAGTGCCACAGCTGGGGAATCAGAGTACCCGCAGATGCATCAAATCCTCATTCTTGCGTGCTCTGCCACAAGCATCACTTGCAGCAAAACTATTTTTCAACATTCAGAATGAGTGCAATGTTATTCTCGGATTCAACATCTCCAATCCTGGCTCTTGCTAGGCTTCTTTTTGCCTCTCCATGCATTTTGCTTGCTTTTGTGCTCTGTACCTGTACCAATAAGCCGTGTTTCTGATAAAACGAGGCTATGTTTTATAGCAGACACGAGCAACATTTCATGAATTGTTGATCACATTGTTTTTCCTTATTTTCATTTCTCTACAATGAACTTATTGAGGGCCTAACTCTGTTCCAAATTCTTAGATTTATAACAGAAACATACATCAAACTTTCACTGCTCGATCGTTATTTTAATTAAATCAAAGAGCAAGGTTCAATAAATTGATGTCTGGCTGCTCTTTTCGTTCATGAAAAGCTAGGTTGCACAATAAGTTCACCATCAACTGGGTCAAAGACAGCTTCTATCTCAGCTGAACATATCCTGCTCTCATCAGATGATGCATGGCGGCTCACTGATACCGGCTTGCTCAAAAGCTTGACTCCTTGTTTCCAGTATCTGTGCACTGTAAGCCACATATACAACAAGATCAATTTGAAGTTCAATTCTTCGCCAACAATTAAGAAAGGTAAAGACAGAAAAATAATTGCAAAAAAGCCAACATTTCCCAGTGGTAAACTAACCAGGTCCAGTTGATATGACAACCGAGTACTCAGCGTCCATCACCCAATCAATCCAAATGACTATACCGTGGCATATTCCATATTCTGTGAAGTGGAACTACAAAAAGAGAAATAAATATATTTCAACCATCAGAAAATAAATTAAACAAATTGAATCTCCGTGAGGAAGTAGTCACTTAATATCCATGTTATACAGTTTTAGAATCACCAAAAAAAGAAGCAAAGTGATGAGGATCGTACATTTTAGACTACAGACATACCTTAACCTTCCCACAGCATGTGGTTATAACTTTGGAAAAATCCAATTCCATGATTGTAAAAACCTCGCTTAACTCCTGTAATGATGATCCAAAAATTTGTAAACCTTAAAGATACTTTCTCTCTCTCTCTCTCTCTCTCTCTATTTATTTATATATATATATATATATATAGAGAGAGAGAGAGAGAGAGAGAGAGAGAGAGAGAGTAATGATAGAGTGAGAACTTAGGAACTCCATAAAACACTAGTGGGTATGAGTTGTAAAACTATAACAAAAATACCTTTCTCAATCATTACCACTAAATCTTATCCAATGTTCCTAAAGTTCCTAAGTTCTCACCCTCTCATCTCTCTCTCTCTCTCTCTCTCTCTCTATATATATATATATATATATATACACACACGGGCACGCGCACGCGCACGCACACCTCATCTCTGTCTCTCTCTCTCTATGTATTTATATATACACACACACACCCTGGTTTGGGCTTACAGTTGCAGAAATCATAGAATAAGCAATTATTTGTAAGAGCAATTTACGGTTTGTGCATACAAAACCATGCCTACCAAGACCAAATTCGTAGCTACATTTAGTTTATTATATAAGAGAGAAATTCCTTATTAAATTTTTTACGGTGGCCAAAACCTAAATTTTATTTTATTTTCTTTCCAATGACAAAGACAATAAATGGTGTAGCAAGACTCAAAATATTTTCCTCCTTTTTTCATGTTTAGTATATTTTTGCAAATCTTAACTAAATGGTTAATTCCACATTCATTGCATACTCTAATGGATCTGTACCTCATCTAACAAAAAAAATGGCAATATACAACTAGTGCTGAGATTTGCAATGATGCTAAGTCATAAACAACAATCCGTTTTTTTAATATTCTCCATCAATTTAATTAACTTGTGAACAATGTTATCCTTTCAATTGATAAAATCAATCAAGGCATTGCATTATCGACCAAATTATGGTTGTTCCCACTAGCAATAAAGTAACATAACATAGATAAATTTTAAGGATTCCTTTTCTAACAATCTACAAGAACCAATTGATATGGGGCAAGTGGGAGAAAAAAGAAAGCCCCTGATGATACATAGAACTAAGTCACTGTGCAACTGAAGTTTCCTTTGACAATGATGCAAAAATTTATGTTGATCAAAAGTCCCATTATCAAGCATGATTTTTCCAATATTTAGCCAAAACCTACAAAATCAAACTACCCAACTCTCTAAATGTATTGGAAGATGCCCTTTAAATGTGCTGGAAGATGTCAAAGTCACAAAAGAATTCCCAATAATAAGCGAAAGTGTAAAATGTTAAAGTGGGATTAATTTACACAATATTTGATAAATTTTATAAGATTAATCCATAAAAGACACCCTAATGGGACTATAAATTTTCTTATACAGTTTACCAGATATGATTTATACTTAAAAACTATTTCTTCTTGACATAGGCTTTTAGCACATCAGATAGCATAAAGTAAATGGGCGAAATTACAAGGCAATATTTGTCAATATGCCATTACAAGTGAAGAATTTTAAACTACAACTAAGGATAGGGGAACTCGAGAGGATGCTACATTCTTACGCTAAAATGAAACTTTTAGTACCTTTATCATGCCGCACTGCCAGACAAAATAAGGCAGGCAAGAACCATCATTTGAATCAGATTGATTTCCACGTGCACCCAATAGCTCATTCACAATTGAGTGGTCAAAACCTTCCACATCTTTCAGGCCACAACGGCTGGTCCAAAGATCCTGAATGACCAAGGTTTATGAGAAATCAAAAAACCAATGCGAGCTTGTAATACAAATACTAACAATTTTTTTAGGAGACAGCATTATTATGCAATAATCTCTTACAAATAAACCATTTTATTTTATATTGTGTCCTTCTCCATTAGTAAAATGAGAGAACATACCGGAAGGGACATGGCACAAGCCTTGAGAATTCCTTTACATGGCATGATGACCGCATCTTCTGATAAGATTGGATCAAGGTGTGTCCGTTCCTTCCTTCAACAGACACAACGCTCAAGAATAAATTTTGAGTGTTATTTGAAATCTTGAATAATATAATATCTTACCAAAATCGCAAGTTTTGCCACGGAAGCATACCCTCATTACCATAATAAAAAGGTTCTCCCACCAGCAAATCTACCTACACAAAAAGAAAAATGAAGAAGCAAGTTTAATGCTAAAGAAATGTGGAAGCATCTAATCTAAAAAATACTACAATCTAATCGTTCTGGGACACTAAAACATTTACAAATTCACATGATAGCTAAACATAGAAGAAGCTGCAATCGCTACACAATATCATAACTTTAATCACTAGCTAAACTCATGCATTTTTTGCCTTTCATTTCAATCCCATGAGTTTTATCAGGTGTATATTCTCAGCATGGCTATTATAGCCTTAAAGTTCTTTGTCACTCTTAGTCAACCTCTACCAACAAATTTTTTTCTTTTTCTTTTTCGTTTTCAAATTGTTTGGGTAAATGGCATACTACCAAGTGATACAACAAAGCCATTTTTAGGTGAAGCTGAAGCAAGAAGAAGGCAAGGCACACCAGATCTCAATGCACCAGCTCTTTGTGTTCATATTGTCATCCTTATTTTAGTTTTGCATAGACAAGCTCTTTCCAGGTCAAATCAATCCATTCCAAACTAAAGCATTTATTGACATCATAAAGCATGTGCTTGGCGTAGCATATATTCCTAGAATATAGTATCCAGCTCTCATTTCTAAATTTTGTGGAATATTTTTTGAGAGTATGGCAAATGTGAGTGCCAAGTAATGGTTCCTAACTAGAGAGGCATGGTGGTCTAAAGAAGGGCTCAGATGGGGGCATACAGACCCAGCAGTCCACAAACTGCTTCTGATCATATAGCACTATTTCCCAAATAGAGTTTGACACAAAAGCATGCCTGAGCGGCATTCACCGGTTATGAAAGTAACTAGCCTTTTTCCCATTAGTGTCCTCTAAAGCCAAGCATGATTTCTTCCTTCCATGAATTTCAATTCGATCCACTTTAAAATCATTTGCATCAGCCACAGCCTGTAAGTACAATAAGCCCTTCTCTTGTAATCCTGGAAATAACAAAATTATGTGTGCATCCTTCAAAAGACTCGCAGCTAGAACTGCTAAGAATATACTATCATCACCCACTACACATTGAGAGAAATCCTTGCTTTGAAACTGCATCGCAAAAAAACTGTAATCAACAATTATTGTATTAACTCTAATAAAGTTTTTCATTGTTATGCAAACATCTAATATCAGTGATAGCATACCACCGCTGATGTGGCTTTCAACATAGAAGCTCTCCATTCTCTATCTCCATAAATTGCAATTCTTTCAGGTGAGAGAACAAGATCATGATCACAGAACTTGTTCATATGTAACTCTTTTTCTTGTCTATTATTGTCGAAATAGTAAGACATGCTAATATCATCATGAATAGCCTGTATAGAAAGCTGACTGTTCTTCCTCATTGGCATGCCTGACCCAGGAGTGAACCAAACACACTGTTTCCAATGATCGCGCCAGCATCGAGAACCTGGTGATCAAGATCAATATTGATGGTTTGCTTACTGAACAAAAACATAAACATTGCCTCAATAATAAGAAAAAATGTAAACACCATGATAATTCATACATGAGTCAGCTAGAACTTGTGAGGATATCCAATGTGGAGCAGAAGAGTAGAAAATTTCCCCCTGTGATCAAGTTGGATCTCCCACCTACAAGAAATGCAAAAATAATAATAATAATAATAATAATAATAATAATAATAATAACAACAACAACAACAACAATACCACAAAAAACAACAATAACAACAACAACAATAATGATTTGAAGAAATAGGTGAAATTTTGTTTTTCATAGATGATATTCTGCTATTAATAAAGCATTTACCAAGAAACAAGCCCATGAACTGTGCCATCAGATATTATCTTAACATTCAACTCCGCCTCTCGATTACTCTCTGGTCGTTTCCAGAAGTCAAAATCAAAAATTTTGAAAGGTTCTGACAACTGCACAGTTTTATTATTGTACATAAAAATAAATATTGCACAGTGCTAAAATTTAAACTAGTTAAAAATATAGAGAATTGTTACCAATCTCATCTCGTTAAATAAGGCTTCCACATGCACCACATATTGTCGTCTTTTTATGCGAACAATATTTGCCAATCCAGATGGCGACAAATGAATACCATCGGATGCAATGACTTCATTACCATTTAAATCATGAAGTTTCCTCAAGAAAGAGCAATCAACAAGCTGGTATGTAAGAAAAGCAAAACTTTAAGCTTTAATTCTAAAGTTTCTAATTGTCACATCAATAAGGTGGCATATTAACAATCTGCAGTATGTAACCAAAGAAAAAATTGCCAAAACCATCAATGATACCAATGTTAAAGTAAACATTAAGTGGTTCTCTTTCTTAACATCTTGATCTTTGGGATACATGTTTGACTATTTAAAATTTACATGGTATTAGAGCCAAAGGTTAGGGGTTCAAATCCTATTGGCAATATATATAACAATCTGGCCCCATTAGTTCAAATTAATGGGCTTAGTCATCTTTTAAAAAATGATCAATAAAGTTGAAGATCATAAGTACATTTTCACTAATATATTGGACTTTACCCCGATAAGTATTGAATGTGAGACTAATTGAACTAACTAATTGAGAGGGATTTTACATTCCACCTTAATTGTGGGAAATTTTACATTCGACCCACCTTAAAGAAATTTCGTCCTGAAATTCATTTTTATGGCTCATGAGTCTAGTAATTTATATCTAGACAGATTCTCATCATTCAACACGGTCCTAGGTTAGCTCTGATATCACATATAATAACCCAACCCCATTCATGCAAAATAATGGATTTAATTATCTTTTTAAAAGTAGCTAACCAAGTTGAAAATTATAAGTACATGTTTACTAATATATTGGATCTTACCCTAATAGGTATTAGATATGAGACCAATTGGACTACCTAATTGTAAGGGATCTTACAATATATGTAGAAAAATATTAAGTTGCCACATGTTATTCCTAATGGACTATTTGCCCCATGCTTGTCCACATGTTAAGCCTTAAAAATTTCCTTGCGTGTGAGGGAGAGTGTTAAAGTAAATATCAAACAGTTCTCTTTCATAATAGCTTGAACTTTTAGGATAAAAGCGGTTAGACCTAGAAATCTATATTCTTTACATAAAATCATAAAAAAAAAACCAATCTTGGCATACAATTTAATAATAATCATTGCCAAGAAGACATAACAAATACACAGGGAAATTGACCAAATAACAATGACAAAAGTGTAGAGAAATATCTTGTCCAATATCCTACCAAGTCGAACTAATCAACAAGGCATTTGAATGTTAAGTAGTACAAACCTGACCGTATGTAGTAGCTCTGTAGGGAACAGTTAGAGGGTTTTCTACAAGTAGCTCATCATGTGCATGCTGTAAAGTAGGTATTAATCCTTCGCCTAATAATTCTGAATCCAATATCTCACTAACCTGCCATAAAGAAATACATCTTATAACCGCTACTTGTTTCATTAATTCTACAAGATATACATGGTGAAATTGATGCAAGACAAGTTGAAAATATGAATGTGGAGTATAATAAAGACTAAAAAGGTGGTTGCTAGTGTAGTATTTTTTTATCGAGTATTCTAATTGAATCAAGATTTAATTCGACTAAAAAGCTATCAAAATATCAAGAAACTAATAAAAATACTAAATCAAGCTTCTTTATTTAAAATTCTAATATACTCCTAATTCATGTTGTCTTAGAAATGGTAACTTGAATGAACTAAAGCATAACAAATATCAGAAATACTACAGAAGCATGGTACCAATATGAGTGTCTCATAACTAGTGTTAAATAAGAAGTTAAACAATAGAAAAACCTTCAAACAACCCAAAAAAATATCAAACACAAGAAATGAAACAAAAGAGAAAATCATCAAAAAAGATCTGGCAATACCAGCACATCTGCCTTCGATGGAAGATCCAGCCCAATTTTGAGCTCATCAGAGCGCTTATTGAAGACTCGAACTCTCTTATCCATCCCATTCCGACGTAAAACTCCCCGCATCAACTTCACCATAGGGATATAAGACTCACAGGCATACACCTTCTCCCCAAACTCCCCCATTGCCTTTGCAGCCAACATAGAGAGCAACCCAGTTCCAGCTCTTCATTTGAACCAATATATTCATGACAAATTTACATGTATACATTGAAATCAAACAATCAACCTTCAATTTGCATCAACATAGATATGACAAATTTACGAGTATAAATTGAACTCAAACAATCAATCTTCAATTTGAATGACATCGGTATGACAGTTTTACATGTAAACATTGAACTCAAACAATAAATCTTCGATTTTTATATGACAAATTTACATGCGCTCCTTGAACTCAAACAATCAATCTTCAATTTGCATCGACATAGTTATGACAAATTTACATGTATACTTAGAACTCAAACAATCAATTTTCAATTAGTATGACACCGATATGACAATCTTACATTTAAACATTGAACTCTAACAATAAATATTCAATTTGTATGACATAGTTATGACAATTTACATGAAAACAGTGAACTCAAACAATCAATCTTCAATTTGTATGACAGAGTTATGACAATTAACATGTAAACATTGAAATCAAACAAATCAATCTTCAACTGTATTGACATGGTTATGACAATTTACATGTAAACATTGAACTACCACCATCAATCTTCAATTTGTATGACATAAATATGACATTTTTTTACAAGTAAACACTGAACTCAAACAAGCAATCTTCAATTTGTACAACACGGATATGACAATTTTACATGCAAACATTGAACTCAACCAATAAAAATTTGGTTGTTGAAAAGTCAAAGAACAAAGGAGTACCCAATGTCGAGGACGATGGGCGAAGACGGGGTGTCGGAGAGGGTGGTGAGGATGGCACGGTGGAAGGCGTGGTTGCGGCGGGAGTCGTTGAGCATGTCGAGGTAGGAGGTGGAAGAGAGGAAGGACTTGTGTTGCCTGCTCTGGTTCTGGGTCTCCTCTTCTTCTTGTGGGTGGAGTGGGTCGTGGATGAGGAGCCATTCGGAATGGCCGGTTATGGGGTTGTGGCAGAGTTGGAAGATGCAGGGGAGTTGGACATGGGAGGGGGTGTGGAGGTGGAGATGTTGGCAGAGGAGATGCTTGTGTTTGATGATGATCTGCTTCTCGTAGTTCGCACATGTAAAGGAGGAGAGTTTGGAAGGGCAACTTTGGAGCAGAGCCCGGTGAGGGCTCTCCCCATCAGTCAGATGGTGCCGCCTCTAGCTTATGCAGCCATGCTTGTCAATGTTCTCGTCGTTCGCATCATACTATAATAGCTCCATCTAGGGTGGTCGAGTCGTAAAAACAATTTGCACTAGAAAATTACATATTTACTAGGGCGAGTCGTTTCATAGTACTCTGCTCGTGGATTTAAGGGAACTCAGAAGAGGGACAACTTTGAGTTGAATACAAATATTTTGGTGAGTATCTATGGGATCGAGTATAAAATTTTATTTATTTACTTTAAATTGAGTATCTATTTCACTCCCTTTTCTCATAGAATTAGAAATTCAAGTTTTTTAATGTCCCTGAGTTGATTTGAGTTCAAACTAGTTTAATTTGTATTTAATGATATATATTTTTCATATAATTCATATTAAAATTTAACTTATAATTAAAATATTTCAACTTTTATATAATTTTGCATAAAAGATAATTGAAATATGTATATTTCGATCTAATTGTTATCATATAATGATATTTTATAATTTAATTATATTTGTATAAAAAATTTTAAAATAAATATAGCAAAAATCTTATTCTTTATATGAAGTATCAAACTTTGAATCGAGTCGAGTTGAAAAGGTACAAAATCAAGCTCCACTCATTTAATATCAGTTAAGTTTTGAAGTTCTTTTCAAGTCGAGTACGGAGCCAATCGGGTTTAACCAAGCTTTGAATAGCCCCAACTCCATCAACTTAGAATAATGGGCTGTTGTTCATTTCGAGTTGGTCGAGTCCACCTCGAATGAAGCTAGCACAAACATTCATATGTTCATGTTCAGCTCTACTCAAGCGGAAGCTTGGTATTCTATATTGAGAATAATGTTTTATATATTCTTAATAAGCATTGGCATAAAATATAAAGATTAATATATAAAGTCATATTATAATGATAATGTTATAATAAAATATTTTTGTGCACGAATGAATTATTTAGGGATCGTTTGGTTGACATGAAAATAGTATAAATGGAAAAATAATTTCATAGGAAATGAAAATACAATGAAATCAAATTGTAAAATCTTAGTTTCAAGTTAGGGTTATACCCACTTGTTGCCTTGCCCAGGTTGAGCCAATCGTAAGTCAATTTAACTTTCAAACCATGAGTATGTTATCCAGATGACTGTATAAGCATGTTATGATAGCTAGGTGCATCTGATATGTAGATGATCGCTTCAGTTATATTACAATAGAGCATGAGTTATCAATATATAATTGAGGTATACGAGTTCTTGATTGCATTAGATAAAGATTTTATGGTTAGATTTACGCCATTGTAGCATTTAGTATTCTGGCTTTTTCAAGGTATCTATTTTTCATACATCTTAGGGATTTTGTACTACCAGATTGCCCCCGTAGGCCCAGCTTTAATTTGAGTTTTAAATCATCACCAGTCAAGTTCTCGGATTTGAGGCTCATTTAGCTTCATCGCCTCGATTTTAGTCTGCAGAGCCCCGATTAGGATGCAAGTCAGTTTCAATTTTTGTCAGTGTTGATCTCATATTTTCGACCATATATATATTGTATATGCTTTAGGTGGCTCCACTAGGCCTGCAGTCAGTTGGACTACCTAATCATGTCGCATGGCAAGAATTGGGCCATCAACATCAGCCCTAGCATTACCTCCCATTTTCCTGGGATTTCTCCCACACTTTTTGAGGATTTTTACCCTAGCATCACCACCATTTTGGGCCCGATGATGGCCTTTTAGTCGTCAGATTCTACCGCCATCACTGCCTTTTGAGGCATTTTTCTACACGACGAGTCCCCTTCGGCGATGTCGACCACCCTTGTAGCTTCCCCATGTCATAGCCGATCGATCAAGCCTAGCCCCGCTGATAGTTGCCTCTAGGATTGTTGCCGGTGACTCCATGTTGTTTTCCGGCCAGCCATCGTCCAAGCTCTGTCGGCCTCCACCACCATCACCACAGCCTCGACCTCCTCTATCGATCAGGGCCAATGGCAGCCCTGGCTACACCACCATTGTTGTTTTCTAGCAACAAGTATTGCCGGCCCGCGTCCTTCCTATTTGCCCACTCTTGTGTCCATCCCGGCTCGCGCTTGTTTGCCTAGCTCTCTGATCATGTCTGTTTGTTTGCGCCATGTGCGCAACCACACCTTTCTTGACCCATCCAGCTTTCCAGCTTACCTAGTTGAGTCGACCTAGCCAACAACTTAACCCGGCCAAATCGACTTAGTCTAACTCAGCTGACTTAGCCTAGTTGACTTAACCGTCTGTTTTCTACCCATTTTTTTACCATTTTCATCTATATTTCGACCGTTTCCAGAATTTTGAGGCTCCTTATATTAGTTTAGATATATATTCACATTATTTGGCACATTTTGATATTATTAATGCTTTTATTTATTTATTATTGATATGTTGATTGATTTATTTATTCATTATTTGATTTTTCTCTTGTTATTTATTTATTCGTTGTATATTATGCATGCTTCTATGATTATTGATAATCAATGATGATATATTTACTTATTAATATTAATCATATTCATGTTTATCAAAATTGAAATAAATAAATAAATAATTATTTGTTTATTTATTTATTTAATTATTTATTCGTACACATGTTATCATTTACTCATGTTAAGATGTGTTTTCATATATTTGATAATTATATTGTTATTATTCATGATTAATTGCTATTAAATATTTATTTATTTACTTACTTACTTATGTATGTATTAATATTTACTCCTGTTTAGTCGCATATTTATTTAGTGTTATTTAAATTATTATTGTTATTCATGAATAGTATTTTATTTATTTTTAGTATTTATTATTCGTTTATATATTCGTGAGTTTATTTATTTATTATTTATTATTTAATTAATTATTTATTTTCATGAGTTTTTAACTTGTTATTTATTATTTATTATGTTTCTTGATATCTTGTAACACCCCAAGTCTGGTTTACACTCGAAATCGAACTAAAATGTCATTAATCCTAGTTAAGTCGGCTAACCTGAACCCAAATCCCACGAATCTACTCTTGGCGAGATAGAAGATGTCTATCGCTATGCATGGATAAATGCACAAAAAAAATAAACCTAACATGCTACTACATGGATGACATGTCAAAATATTTAATTTGATCGCATCAAAACTTTCTTGACATTTGGGTCTAGACCCACTTATTCATTTTATTCACATTTCACTTTTGTCATTCAACTAGAACACTAATATCTATTTCAAACCATAATATTACTATCCATTTCTACTTACCACATAAGTATTTTCATTGTTCATAATTACATAACAACATAATTAAAACAGTCAAAACAAATATTTGATCAGGGTGTGTGCGCATGTGCAAGAGACATCATTGCTTCTTCGTCGAGGTTAGCTCATCCTACTTATGATCACCACCTACATATATTATAAAAACACATCAATAACAAGTGTTACTGGTCCAAAAATATAACTAATATAAAACTGGCTATGAGAGCAAACCCTCATATGAAAGAAAACATCATGAAATCTCTAAAGGCATCTACTAAACTGAAATCATCTTTAACTGAACTAATATGTTACTGTTGATGCCTCTCTCAGCCTTTTCTCATTTCACTTTCTGGTCACTTGGGATTACTGTCATATCCTAAGCCCTTTTTCTTACTTCCATACCCACTTGTGTGGTATGGTTGTCGAGATTCCCAGCTTACGTTTGGCACATGCTACTTGTGTAGCATGGTTGTCGGCGACTTCAAGTGGTACATGCTACTTGCGTAGCATGGTTGTCGGGATTCCCGGCTTACGACTGGCACATGCTACTTGCCTAGCATGGTTGTCGGGATTCTCAGTTTACGACTGGCACATGCTACTTGCATAGTATGGTTGTAGGGATTCCTGGCTTACGACTGCCACATGCTACTTGCATAGCATGGTTGTCTGGATTCTAGCTTACGACTAGCACATGCTACTTGCATAGCATGGTTGTCAGGAGTCCCAGCTTACGGCTGCCACATGCTACTTGCATAGCATGGTTGTCGGGATTCCTGGTTTACGAATGGCACATGTTACTTGCATAACATAGTTGTCGGGATTCCTAGCTTACGACTGGCATATGCTACTTGCGTAGCATGGTTGTCGGTGGCTTCAACTGGTACATATTGTTTGCGTAATATAGTTGTTGGGATTCCCAGTTTACGACTGCCACATGCTACTTGTGTAGCATGGTTGCCAGTAGCTTCGACTAGCACATGCTCGCTTGCATAGTACAGTTATCGAAAAATGCAAAATCTACACACACACACACACACACACACACACACATATATATATATATATATAAGTCTTGGTAGGGATTTATATAATAGGCCTGAATGCTATTTATAGTGGATCTTGTTTTCAAAAACATACTCGAGGGATCTCATCTTCGAGGGATATTAATTTGGAAAACTATTCAACTAAATGGTCTGAGTTAAGTAGGATCCGATAAAACACCACTTAACTCATCCAATAATCTATAAAAATTAAATCACGATAGAATAGAACAATAAATCAGGGGCGAGTCCTAAACAAACCTAGTATAAGCTCTGAGCCTGTCTTAGTGTATAAACGGTGAGCTTCTACTCTGTACCTAATCATTAGGCATGTGGTGACAACGACAGCAATGGCGACGATGACATGGTTGTGGCTGGCTTGAGTGAGGATTGTGGGGAAAAGAGAAGGAAGAAAAAGAAGAAGAAATTTGGGTGAAAAGGATGTGGTGGCTGAATAGTGATAGTGTCAAAAGTGTGGAATATATAGATGTCAGGGTGAGAAAAACGAATGGTCATGTGAGAAAAACGAGTGGTCAGTTGAGAAAAAGAATAGTCAAGTGAAAAAACAAATGGTTGGTGAGAAAAATGAATGGCCGTCTTGCAATTGAAACTTAACTTGACTAAAAATAATGGTCGAACCAACTGGTTCAGATTATAAAACCCTAATTCGAATTACGGGTTTTACATGTTTACTCATGTATCTATTATTTTATTTATTATTCTTTTACTTATTTGCCTTATTTTCATTTGTTTATTCATTTATTGCTTGTGTGCTTCTTAATTTACATGTCCAGTGTTTATTTGTGGATCTGCTTTGCATTGCTCATTATTTGAGTTGCTGTTATTGTTTATATAAGCACACACTATGAGTATGCATCATATAAAGTTACTATTCTTGTGTTGAGTAGTCAGTTCTAATGCAGGTTTTAGAGCCCGAGCACACCATAAATGTGCCGCCACACTGTGAGTTTGGATCTCAGGTCCATTAGGACTCTTATCAGTTTTATCACTTTATTCTATAGTGATTTGATTTCTAGAACATAAGATGTGCTAAGTAGTTGCTTTATTATATCCCTTGTGTTATTTTCAAACTAAACTCCCCTCATGTTGTCTTCGGGCTTATTTATATGATCCCCTTCTTAGCTTTATATATAGTTTTCATCGAGTTTTCGACGAGCTGAGAGTTGGTGGACTTGACCTTATGTATACCGTGAGCAGGAGTCCATGTAGCTCGTAGCAGGTTCTAGATTAGTGAGAGGACTGTTTCATTTCTAATGGATTCTGACATATCTACGTATTGAGCTTCCTCACACCCAGAGAGGCATGGAATAGACACATACTATGTTCTATTGTGTATATCTAGACTTGTGGTATTCGAAGGTACTAAAGGCTAACTACTTAGCCTTTGTGCTTTGGGCTAGGAGTTAAATAAAATTTGGAGAGGGCTTAGGATGTGTGCTTTTTTTCGAAAGTGAGACTACTTATTGCCGACAGTGGCACAACACCAGTTTAGTTTAGGATGCTATTTTGTCTAGAGCTTCATGGCTCATTAGTAGATGTTCATTGAGTGTTTCCATGGATATTATATTAGTTTTCCATCTTCGTAGAAGTCAGATTTCACTTGCAAGTTTGTATTGGCTATATTTTTGGGCTAGTGACACTTGTTGCTAACGTTTTTCTTATTATATATGTAAGTCATATGTTCAGGTGCATTGGGTTGGCTAAAAGGATAGAAAATTGCTACACACACTTGTGCTTTGTGTGCCATTATTTTTCTTCTCTGTTTTTGTCTTCTTTTGATGTGTGTTCATGTATGTTTATTTGACGTGTTATGATGTATGCCCTCACTAACTTATGTACTAATAGATCAGACATGATATCCGATCTCTATGAGACATTCAGATTTTAACTTCAATAGTTATTTTGATATACTTACTCCCTTTATTTATTTATTTATATTTTATTTTTGTTGTGTTCCGAGTGCTCTCATGCCATGACATTACACGTAGCTTCTTCTTAGGTTATTGCACGCATCTATTCATCTTTTCCTATTGTGTGTTGGCTGTGCATTTACTAGTATCTTCCTTTCTTCACATGCTAAAAATGTTGTTTCGGTAGGAAAATAAAATAAAAATGAAATATTTCTTTTACATGTTTAGATAGTAGGAAAATAAAATAAAAAAAATATTTCTTTCTTGTATGTGTCTTCTAAAATTTCTCTCAAATTTTTTTATTTTTTATAAGAAAAATTTACTTTATAAAATTATTATATAGACTTACTTTGACTTAAAATAAAATTTCCTTTAATTAAATTTATGGACAACCAAATGTAAGGAAATTTTTTATCTCTAGATTTTACATTTCTTTTATATGATTTCAGGACAACTAAAGAGACCTTTAGTATATATTAATGTAAACTATTTAGTGTATTTTAATCAAGGAAAGGGAGGACTACCTAGGGTCCAACAAGGAAATTCTATAGCATATCGATTATCTCTTTCTCCGCACTTCTTTATACTCATAATTCTTAGGGTTTTGATTAAACTTGTCAAAAAAATTCATCTTGTTCTCGTACTCATCCTCTATAACGTTAATGTCAAACACTCGCATTAAATTAACATCTAATATACCTAATAAACAAAAAATAAAAAAATTGTCCTTTTTGTACTCTAAATTCTATATTTATTTATCAATAATGCTTATATTCAGGGTTGAAAACAGTGCGATTATGGTGTGATCAAGGGCATTTACCATTATCATTTATAACTTTTCAACTATTAACCATTATCGCGTTGTTTACAACTTTCTTAATCGTATATTGCTACCGACTTTTGACCGATAGTAAACGATTAACAATTGGTAAATTTTAATTTAAAATGCTCATTTCTTTGGTAATACTAAAACCTTATCAAGATGATAAATTTGGTACCACTTGCATTATATATTTATGCTAAACAAACTTTTAAAATGATATAATAATTTTATATTTTAATTAAATATAGTATTAATACTAATTTTATTTATTTAAATGAATATTGTTATATTTTTACTTCCAAAAGTAAACATCTACTTTTAATTAAAAAATAAATCAATAAAACAATAATGGTAGAGGCTTCAGCCACTAGCGTATTAAAATTAAAATGGAGCTCTTAAATTTGCCATTTTATTTTACTGTTTTATAAATGGTAAAACTATGTGCCATTTTATTTAAATTTAATTCAAAATAATTAGTAAAATGGTAAATCGACCTAACAACTTGTAGCCCCTAGTGGCATTTTAGGACATAAAAAAACCATTCATGTATGACAACAACACATCAAATAACATATAAGCATGTTTTTTATTATTAAAATGCATTTGAAGCCAAAACTACTTTATATAAACAAAATTAAGAGGTGGGCTCATGGAGATCTATGTATTCCTAATATCTAACTAACCAAACCCCTAACAAAAATTCACAAAAATTTCTACATATTTTTTAGTCTCATCCATTACATTTTTCTTGTTTAACACTTCCCTCGAATGGGCTTCAAACACAGCCAAAAGAATATAATCCCACAACTATGCTTGTTAGAAAATAAATCTCTTGAATTGACCTCAAACTAGGTAGGGTTAGGCTAGCCCCGGGTTATGCTACCTTAGGGGCGACCGCAGGAAAATATCCTGCAGTCCCCCTAATCTGGACCATTAGATCATGAGGACGGTTTAGGTCGGTCGATCTTAAAAAATCATCCCTCTCCTCTTCCTCCCCGGCCACCTACTCCCGGCCATCGTTATATATATATATATATATATATATATATATATATATATATATAATGTTGTTAAAAAGTGTACAAAGTGTCAAATAATTGTTAAATTGAAATCCAAAACTTTCAAAAACCATGTTTTTACTAAAACACTTATAGAGAAATGAATTAGCTTTTACAATAAATTGCTAAATTGACGATATTTTCAAATCGGAAAAACTACTGATTAGTTCTTTAAAGAATTCCTTGGAGTTGCCCATTTACCAAAAAAATGATAAAAAACATGGTAGTTGAACGCAAAAGTATATCAGCAACTTAATTAGGTGGCCGCTCAAGCGCTCATCGCAACATAACCAACTAGGTAGCTGCTATGCAAACTATACCATTCAAGTTTAAGTTTTCCTTCACTGGCTTGAGCAGGGAGGTGCATATTTACAAGGCTGATAATTTTTTCGACTCATATCATTAATAATCTTGATGATTTGAGTTTGTTATCAACTCTATTATTTCATATTAATAAAAGCACTAAATTTTTTTCACACTCTCATTATTCAACCTTTTTTGGATTATGATCGATTATGTCCCTACAATAACTCTATTTGCCCACAATACCTAATTAATTTAAATTTTTTATTATTATACTTTTATTGTTGTTATTATTGTTGTTGTTATTGTTGTTATTATTATTATTATTATTATTATTATTATTATTATTTATTTGACAATTTCAGAGGATAATTTTGAATCCTCAAAAAATTAATAAATTCTATTATAGATTTATTATCACTCGAATTAAAGTGTATTACTTAATAAGTCATACTTAATTCAATTTGGGATTCCACAAAAATGTAGTACTTCTACTTATTTATTATTAGAAAAAACTCAAAGTATAATTCTGTCTCAATTAACAATCTTAAAAAATTGATAAACTTCATTTATATATTAAAACATTACTCAAATTAAAATTTTTACTTATTAATGCCTCTTTAATTAAGATTTTATTTAACATAAAATTAAAATTAATTGTAATATTTTATATGACCATCGGATTCTAAAAACATATATTTTTTATATTATTAATGTATATTATTAGTAAATTTCAAATGTAAACTACAGGGTTTTGTGTCTAGTTTCTATTAAAGACAATAAGAAATCAACCGCAAGTATCTAAAATTATTATAAAATCATTAGAATTATCAATTTTATTACTATAAAATATCATTAACTCGTGGCTAAAGCGCAATAAAAAAAGCCACATCCCCGCTGCTTTAATGGTTCGTAGATGCTGGGTTTTGTGGTGTATATACCGATCAAGTGAAAGAACTATATATTTTTGATATACTTATGATGATTCATAAGGAGTTTTTTTTATCATGACTAGAGATTTAGAGGTAAGTAAGGAAATTACACATAATTTTATTATTTTTTACAATAATACCACAATGTATGGAAGTCACATCGGATTATTTTTTTATTTAGAGGAAAGTATGGAAGCCACATCCCTCTCCACTCAGTGTCCAGTTTCTATTCATCAGGCCTCGTGGTAGCTTCTCCAACAAATCACAATCAAACAGTCCAAAATCCATGAGGCAAGGGAAGGAGACATGCCATTGCATATGCGCTTCATCTTCCTCATTCTAGAGAGAAAAGACGTTGAAGATTTGGAAAATAACACACATTTTGTCCAAGAGCAAGCAATGTTCATCATCAGTGGTAAGCAATCCTTCTTCCAGTGCATCACCACTATCATAAATGTAGAGTTTTCTGAATTGTTGTAGATTTTGAAGCCAAACTATAGTCTTCATAGAATTGCATCCCCCTATTTTTAAAACAGCAAGGTTCTGGAAGGCCCCCTTGCCGAACTGTACCTTCTCCAAGCGACGGCAGCCCGTCAAATGTAGCACTTTGAGTTGAGCAAGAAAATGATTCTCCCTTGAACGCACAACAAATTTGTTGGTAGGACATCTTCCAATGTGCAGGTCTCGTAGTCGGTGCATGGTCTCGAGTGCAAATATCACCTCGGCCTCGTGAGCAATTGGCCACCCATCGATTCGAAGAAGTTTCAGAGATGTCATTTCCTTGAGACCTTTTAGCAAAGGTGTGTCTTGTGGTGCGTAATGTTTCTCCTAAATTGCAATGCGTAATTCATCCAACTTGTTGTTCCAACGAAGCAAATCCTTCGGCAACATGTTCAAGATGTGACGACCAAATCAAGACTTGTCAAAGGACGGATTGTTCGATCAGAAGTTTAGTGTATTTTTTGGGTACGGATCTAAATCCCCGTTTTCATTCATAGTTTAATTTCTAGACCATAAAAAAACTATTATCATTTGGAGAAAAAAAAGTGTAGTCTTTTTAATATTCCTTGATTGTTCCGAACCGAACAGAATTTCATAACACCCCCTTGGCAGCCCACTTCCATCCTGAACTGAACCCAACCTTCCTCCAAAGCCAAATCAAACCAATCTAAAATATTTGGTTCGGTTTATTAGAAACCATAAACCTATATTAAAATTAATTATAGTTTTGATAATAATTCAAATTAAAACAAGATTTAACTATCATAATCATTTCAAAAGTATTCTATAGATAGATATTATATTGAACTTTTCAAATAAATTACAAATAAATCAAAATAAACTAATAATAACCGACATAAAAAGTGAATATTAAGATTTTTTAAAAAAGTCGATTTTTTCGGTGGTTTTGGTTTGGTTCAGTTATAAACCGAATTTCTTATCTTGGATTTAATTAATATGATAAGAACAGAGCCGAACCAAAATTTTTAAAACCAAACTAAACTGATAATTTTAGTTTAGTTTGGTTCAATTGGATAATTTGATCTAGGCCAAAGTTTGCTCAGCCCTACCTTCTCAACTCACTAAAATGATTAAAAATTCTTAAAAATCCCATCATCAACTGTGCCAATTTCAACAACTCCAGCTTCTTCACTTCCAAGTTCGAAAGGAACTACGGTAATGAATAAGCTTTCTATTTGGAGCTTTCTGCGCTCACAAAGATGTCCTATGGTCGTTGGGAGTGTGGTTGGTCCATTGTTACTGGTTAGCTTCAACACCAACAACTTTGTGTCAAATTTCCATTGTCCGGGGGCAATGCTCTCAAATTTGAACTCTGCATTTCAAGATATCTCAATTCTACCAAAAGTCCTAATGTCGATGGTGGGATTTCTTGACATTCCAACTCCACAAAATGTATGATAAGGGCCTTTAGTCTATGCATGAAGCTCAGGGATTTGAAGAAGTGAGTTGATATCTTGATGTCCAATTCTGAGTAAATACCAACAAAATGCAACGTGGACAAATCAGGACAATCTAATTCTATAGGTAAACCGTGATTGTGATTCGTTATATAAACCCACTAGCCCCTATTCCACCTTCCGGTTGTCTTCAGCTCTTAACTTCAAACTATTACTGTGCATAAAAATATTCGACCCTGAACAAATCCATAGTCTCATGTCTCCCGTGACATCGTGCATTTTGACATACATTGTAGGTCGAAGTTCCATGCACTCTAGCAAGAACTTGTCCAACAAAGTATCAATGATGGCATGCCCTCTATTATATGTTTCTTGATACGTGCCATAACTTTCATCCAAGATGCCTTCTACAATCCAGGATGCAACCAATCTATCGCTTTTTATACTTGCAACCAATCTGTCTCTTTTTATACTTTTATCCTCGGGATACAGGCAGCAAAATAAGAAGCATTCTCTTTCAACTTGATTTTCTAGATTTTCATAGCTGAACCTAAGGCGCTCCAATAAATTTTTGTCTGCTCCTAAAATTAGTGATGGGCAATTTCTAAGATTCTTTGAAGCATTTTCCCGAGCTCCGAGACTAGTTTTACACACCAAAATCTTCCCAATGACAGTGAGTGCCAGCGGCAACTTCTCCCTACACTTCGCTCAAATAAGGTCCATGACCGCTCCCAACCTAAGCATTCCATCTTCATCTCTTGGTCAGGATCCATTTGCAAGCATACATCTTTTGATCGAGTAGTAAATATTGTTTTGAACGTGGACGTATCCAGTACACTACCGCCTGCAACCCCAAGAGCTTCAAGATCTATAGCTTCCCAAATGGCATCAAAGAGCAAAGCTACTAATATATCCTTGCGATTAAACAATGCCTCGTTTACTTTGATTGCACGTGTTTGTGGACTTGATCTTCATAGCACGTCAAATTCAATTCTCTCGTCATGCTCCTTTGAATACTATGGACATCAACCTTCTTTGAAACAGTTGCCCAAATAACCACAAAGTGAGAAGGTTTCAAGAACTCGTAGCATACCTTTTTCATTAGCGTAGTTTTTCAATGCCTCCCCCGCCCCCTTCCATAAATACCAATTATTCCAGTGTCATCGTCTTTAAGATAACCGCATACCTTGGTTAATGCTTCATGTTGCCGAATGTAAACTGAGGAAGAAATCAAACTTGCCCTACGCTTCTTGGGCAGTGCACACCTGGAATTCAACTGCACAAGTTCACGTGCAGTTGAAGCACTTGGTGTCACACTGTCTTTAGGAACAAAGTCATCCACTTGCATCTGACCAGAACCAGGTGGTGTAATGGATCTCCTCCCATGCAGAGAAATGGAAGCTGATGAGCCGGCAACTGATCCATGATATGTTCATGAGCTGTTGAACTACTAGCAACATTCTTGTTCATAGTCTGATCATAAACAGGTAACACAAATGGCATGGACATGGCTTGATCAACTTGCATATGCTCATTCCCAGTTGCTGGGCCATTCGGAATGGGATGATGAGAGTCTTGAGGAGGGGAGAAGGTGGTGTCCATAGGAACGGCAGAAGATTGATCCACTTGCACTTGATCTTGCTGATGGGAGGCTTCTTGAGGAGGTCGAAAGAAGCAGTTTATCATACTTTGAACATTGGGTATAATAGTTTAAAGCATCAGCATTCCCTTTTCTGCTTCTCCTAGAAGATCCAACCATCCTGCTCTTGGGAGATGTAATAACAGCTCTGGGATATAATTAAGCTGTGAATAATGATACGAAGGTTAGTAAAACAAAGGATTTTTTTCAAGACGCAGACAGGAAAACGATATGTAATTCTAAGTAAGCTGGTACTTAAAATTGCTTGAGAAGAAGAGAGTTTGACCTGAGATGAAACTAAATACTCCAGTTGTATGACATTTAGATATCATTTGATAAGAGAATTTGTATGTTTTTTTGATGGATTGTGGGCATACATCGTTCTTGTTTGTCATATAACTATATAATTTTTTCTGTATGAATTATTTTTTATACAATTGTTTAGTATCAAGACAATTGGTGTACTTATGAATACCAACTGAATGTACTTGTATGCATGTACGAGGGATAATTTTGACTGAAGTAATCACTCCCGGCAACGTCTTACAATTACCTCAAGCTTTACATAGTATCCTGCTAACTTTTGATGCGTAAATTAAAGAGAATTTTCTCCTTTTTCAAATCTAGTATTGATAATTACAATATTCACTCACGCATGATATGGAGAATGTTGTGTTCACATTCTTAATTGCTTATATATTGTTATCATTGTATATATTATTCATGTCTGAGCTTTTCATGCATGACCATTAGATATAGATTAAAAAAAGTCTAGCCATGCAACGTAACGACAATGTTATCGCACTAACAATGCCTTGAAGTCAGAGTTGGTAATAATTTAGCATTCAAGCACTCTACACTAGTCTTCTTGCACACATGAAGCAGTTGGTAATCTAATAATCGAAACACAAATTCAATCTTCACACCACCAAGATAGAAGGCTACTGCTCTTGAAGGCCAGAGTTTGAGATTCACCGAACAATTAGCTAGAAGCTCCAATCATGATTGACACAGTTTTTTTTGTAACAGATAGTATCTGTCACGACATTTGGGGTTTGGTCACTGAAAATAGTAGTGATAATTACCTAATTTTCCATTATTGAGACTGAAAATATCAAAATATAGCAAAAACTAAAAAATGGAACAAATTTTTATCTCATTATCTCTTCGTTCAATCAAAGTATGTCTTCAAAATCATATTCTATCTCTACAACATCATAGTCTATCTCTAAGATAGGTCGGGCATGGTTCGAGAGCTTATCTTAGTTTTTAAATAAGTATGAAGAATGTTAGAATTTATAAAATTATATGATAAAATTAGACTAGGGTCATTAATTCAGTTTGGTCCGACGAAAAAGTATAATATTAAATGGAGCGTCTATTTTTTACCCAAGAACTAAAGAAGCAAGCCAGAAAATACCACTCTAGATCGTTTGAGATAAACATACTGAGACCATTTAGATCAAAGCAAGTAAATAGTGACAATAGCCGACCGGAGAGTTGGATCTGCAATAGAACTATGTGCGAAAATATGAATTAGCTAATTAATCAAAAGAATAAAAAACGGGAGGGTTGAAACATTAGATTTGAACGATTGATAATCACCAATAAAATATATATTCATGAAAGAATAAAGCAGAAAACTGAAGTGAACCTGATCCGGTAAAACAAACCAAGCCAGTTGAGTAGTAGGTAGAAATGGCATAGCAGCAGGTCAAGTTGTTGGATCTGCTCAAAGTTTCAAGGGGAAGGAGGAGGTTGGCAGAACTTTCTTGGGCATCTGGAAACCAAGCGAAATGTCAAGGAAAAGAGGTTCTAATCACACGTATCACTGTTCCAATATCCTTTCTAATAACACCACAATTTCAATTTACCTAAAAACCAAATCAGAAATGTTACAATTGAATCGAATCATATATAAAGTTGCTAATCGATAAGACTCGATCAATAAAACAGAACAAAAAAACTTGTTTGGCGTCTAAAGAATGGAAGATATTACTAAATATGTGTTAAAATACATCAGATATAAATAAAAGTATAAAAATAAAATAATTGCACTAAACTTAAGTGTGTATAGCATTTTCTATCCTCTCACAAAAGATGATTCAAGATTACAAGACCTACATATATAATATAGAAAACGTCAATAACAAGTGTTATTGGTTTAGAAATAATTAAATAATTAAAGTGACACATGAAAGATGATTCTCATGTTAAATAGAATCAATTATATATTGTTCTGTATTAGAATCACTTATAAGGACACTAATCAAGAGTCGTAAGCCTCGGCTTAAACATTGTTCCATTCTGACTCAGCATTTTCATGTTATCTCATGCTTGGGAAATTCATTCTACTAAAGCCCTCTACATCCTCTGTATAACTCCTGCCCCTGAAGCAAGTTGCATTTAGTACCCTTTTAAACCGCATGTTCGAATATGCATTTTACTAAATAGTACCCGTAAACGTAAAATACAGAATTGTCAAGATCCCTTAGGAATGAAACCCTCTCACTAATCCAGAGCCCACTGTGAGTGACACGTGCACCCGCTACGGTATGTTTGACTCGATTTTACCATCTCTCATCTTATTGAAAACTTGATAAAATCATATATAAGCCTGAGAAGGGATTTTTATAATATGCTTGAAGGCAACTTACGGTAGATCTTACTTTGAAAATAACTTTAAAGATCTCATCCTCGAGAGTTATTAATCCAAGAAGTAAAATATGTTTAAATGGTCTGTGTTAAGTGAGATCCGATAAAATAGTTACTTAATACGTCCTAAGATCTTAAAATTAAATCCACAATATACTATAGCGATAAAGATGAGAAGAGTCCTAAGTCTTAACGAATATGTGGTCAAAGCTCCTAGTGTGATGTCTCATCTATGGCGAACTTGGACTTCGAAACGTACATCGAAACCCATTACTAAGTAAAATACTAGCATCTCTATATTACTTGTGTTATTGGTGTGTGCTTATATTATCAATACATCCTAATAAAAAAAATAATGCTAAATAAACTTACAACTAAACATCCAGCAAACAAATTGATACATAATTAAGAAAATGACTAATAAAAAAATAATAAATAAATAAATAAATACAATCATGAATAAATGGATAAATAGCAAATACCTAAAAATAAATAATACTCTAATCATAAAATAATAATATCATTATATTATATAAATAAACGACTAAACACGAGTAAGTATCATATATACTCCGGTTAGTAAACATATAAATAATTAAATAAATAAATTCATAATCATTCAATAAATAAATAAATAAATAAATAGTTAATATTAATTAATCATGAATAATAATAGCATCAAGCTATCCAATGCAGAACACATAATTAAATATAAATAAATAATAACATATATGTAATGAACAAATATATAAATAAATAAATGTAATTTAGTTAAAATAAATAAAACTAATATTAATAAGTAAATTTATCATTAATAATAATAAATAATCATGTAAACATTCATTATTTACTATAAACATATAAATAAAAATAAATAAAATGATGAATAAACATATAAATAATAAATAAATAAATAAAAATACTCGTAATGTCAAAATATGCCAAATAGGGTGAATCTACATCTAAACTAATATATGGTGTCCTGAATTACCGAAAATAGTCGAAAAACAATTGAAAACAGGCTAAAAATGAGTTGAACCAGGTCAAAAGAATTGAATCGAACCGAGTCGGGGCAAAGTCAACTTAGTCCTGGTTAAATAAATTGGTGGGCTAGGTTGGATGGGCTGGTCTGAGCTGATGGACACAGACAGAGACACAGGTAGGCAGACAGGTTGGCAGGCAGGTGAACAGAGTTGGGCAGGCAGACGCGAATGCAGGCAAACGGGTTGGCAGTGCCTATGGTTGGAAATCGCCAACGGCAGTGAAGCTGGGGTCGCTACCAGTTAGGATCGATAGCCTAGGTGACGAGGAAGATGGTGGTGGTGGCGATCGACAAGGTCTGATTGACGACTGGCCAAAAAATAGCCGAATAGCAGGGGAATAGTCGCTAGGTGTGGTGGGGTCGCCGGTGGCAATCGTGGCTATGGCTGTGGTCATAGGTGGTCTCAAAATAAAGATCTCGGTGAGGGAAACCTATCTAGGTAATTAGATAGTTCGGAGGTGGCTAGCTGGTGCCAGAAAATGGCTTGAATGCCTGTGGCAGCGGCGATGGAATACTGATAGACAGAAGTTGTCGCCGCTGACGACCGTTGTAAAACCCGTGATTCGAGTCAGGGTTTTACGTTACCGAACCAGTCGGTTCAACCGTTGGTTCGAGTCGAGTCAGTTTCATGAACCGCGTGCTGAGTCGAGACCAGCCGTGATTTATGAGCGATGAGAGTCAGGTGTACCTGAATATATGATGATAACGTCGAGAAGATTGTGAGAAATGAGTTATCATAATATATGAAAGTATGCAGTATTTTTTTCTTTTTATATGTTTGATCGAAGAAATAGTTTTAGGCCGAATAACGCATTAGGACGCGTTTGATTATATTCGGGTGGGTTATTAGTTATAGAACATGCCATTTGGATGTTGTTGTGTTTGTTTTATTTTATGTAATTTTTCCATATTTTTCTAGAATTTTTTTAGAATTTATTACGAATTAGTTATTATTTTGACTCGAGTCGGAATCGAGTCAATACTAAATTACGACTTTGCCATTGAGAACACTTCTTCTCCCTCCCGACCCTTCTTCCACCCAAACCCTCGCCGCCACTGTGGTGTGCTGCCGCCGCCGCCGACGCCGTACTGCCGCCGAGCAACGCCGCCCCGCCCCGCCGGGCAGTCGCCGTGCCGCCACGACCCACCCCGGCCACCGCCTCGCCGCCACGACGCCGGAATCGCCCCACGAAACCACCTCGGCCGCCGCCACTTCGGGCCGGATTCCGCCGCCGTCTGGGCCGCGCCGCCGCCGCTGTGACCCCGACAACCACCCCCTCGCCGTCGCCGACGTTTCCCCCACCATCCCGAGCGCCGTCGAGGCCGGCCGGAGCCCCGATCGGAGCACACCGCCGCCGCCACCCATTTTCGACGCCGCCGTCGACGGCCATCGCCACCTCGGCTACCCTGTTTGACACCACCATTGGACCGAGCTCGTCGAGCTGGTGCCGATAGACCCCCTGATTGCCCCGTCCCGAATCATCGCCGGAAAACCGTCGGAATCCGCCGGAAAACCGCCGACACTCGCCGGAAAACCGCCGGAACTGCCGGATAATTGGATTCATGGGAAATTCGTCGGATCATCCGCCGAACGCACCCAGTCCAATCTGATCGGACTTCGGACGCCGCTAGGTGCCGAATTCGAGTTTCAAGCCGCGAAACGAAAACCCTAGCCGTCGCCGATTTTCGACGACGCGAGGTTTAATTTATTTTAATTTAATTATTTGAAAGTATTGATTATTAGAATTATATGCTTCGATTGATGAATTGTGCATTGTAATTACTTATATAAATGTGGATTTGATTTAGAATAAAATATGAAATTTGTGGAATTGTGTGGTGTTAAAAATAGAAGTTATGAAACTAATTAGGGTTATTAGGTAATGATCATGATCTGATGCAAACTAGCCTAAGTAGACTTGCTAGAATTGATATAGGTCGATGTGTGTTGATTGATGCGTGATTGTGTTGATTGTGTGTGTATGCTATAGGATGTGTGATTCATCGTGCGGGCGTTAGTATTTAGTTTGATTGTGTAGGTATGGTGTAGGAGCTCGCCGCCTAGGCGCGTGGACCCGTTTGGAGCTTCTACCAGGTCCGTTTAGGACTCGTTCTCTGATTTACGCTACTCTCTTGTGTATTTGATTTATTATGTGCAGGACGAGTTAAGTGGCGTTTTATCGAATCCCACTTAACTCGGGCCATTTAGCCAACGACTTTCCGGATTAATAACCCTCGAGGATGAGATCCCTCGAGTTTGTTTTCGAACTTCAGATCCAGCTCGCGTTGCCTTCGGGCCTATTGTATAAATCCCAACCCAGACCTATATATATGTATAGTTTTCGTGTTTTGGTGAGAGACTGAATGAGGGAAATCCGACTACCGTGCTACGCGAGCGGGCACGTGTGTGTCGACAGTGGGCTCTGGAATGGTGTGCGGGCCGTTTCATTCCCGAGGGATCCTGACAACTCCACCTTTGAGTTCCTCAAACCCGGAGAAGTGTGGAGGTTCACGGGTACTGCATTGCAGCGCATGTCTAGACTTGTGGTTTTAAAGGGTACTGAAGGCGACTGCCTGAGAGTACTCGGCCTTCGTGCTCAAGGCCAGGAGTAATATGGAAGGTGCAGAGGGCGGAAAGGAATGAGATTTGACGCGAGAAGCAATAGAGAAATGGCCGAGGCATGAGAATGTGAAAGATAGGGGACGCTGTCGACCCGAGGGCGACGGCTCCCATATGTGCCCTGATGAGAGTTCTTGAGGAAGTATATGGTTTTCATTCAACAGGAGAGTTTGCTCTCCTGTGCCAGATTGATATTAGTTATTTTCCGGGCCGGTAACGCTCGTTACTGACGGTTTTTCTATATATATGTAGGTGAGGAATGCGAGCGATGAAAGCTGTCGGGACTGCGGACGAGCAGCACAGAACCGCGCACACATGTACCTGCTGCATGTAACGTATAATGACGGTGTGTTATTGCTACGTGAATGATAATTTTGATGTGTTGTTTAGATAAATTGCTTGTTATGAAACGACTGATAAATGTGAATGAGTAGTGAGTTTGGAGTTCAGGCTCGGTTCAATTGAAACGAAAGAGATAATGATGAATGCTACGATAGATTATCATGTTTTATCGTATTTTGATAAAATAGTATATATTTTCTTTTGGTTTCCCATTTATTATTTTATCTTGTTTTGCTTGTACATCATATCATGCATGTAGGACCACGTTAGAACCCAATCATTCTCATTCATGTATTTCATATTTGCATCTCCATCTTGAGACACCGAGAGTAGATCCTGGTCGGCTTAACCGAATCTAGTAGATTAACGAACGGTTCGGTCGCCGGTGACATTTCCGGGTCGGTTCGCGGGTGAACCGAAACGGGGTGTTACAGCAGCGGTGCCGATGGTGGTGACTAGTATGGGATGATAACTGGCTGCGAGGTGGTCATACTTGTGCTTGTTTGGTGGCCGAGCTAGAGACTCGCCGACAGCAAGCAGAAGTAGCGGTGGCGCTAGGGGTGAAAATGATCTAAAATCGTGGGAAAATCTCTGAAAAAACTGGGTGAAGCTAAGGAAAACATGGAAGGCTCAGATCTTGCCACATGCCATGATCTGAATGTCTAACAACTCGTGGACTATGGTATATACAATATATGTATGTGTGAATGGATACTAAATGTTGTAACGGTCTAGATTTAGGCGTAAAACCTTGGCTAACACATAAAAAGAATTTGTATACCTTTTGTATACACTGATAACTCATATTCTGCTGTAGCATAACTGAATCTATCATTTATATGTCGGTCATACTCAGCTACCGCAACATACTCATACAGTCATCTGGGCCTCATACTCATGGTCTGAAAACTAGTATGGCTCAAGCTCACTCGAACCGAGTCGAAATTAGCCTGAACAAGGCAAAACTACAAGCGAGTAACCCGAAGTTGGGGCTTTACATTTCTTAACAATGATGTTGGGAAATATATGAAAATTTGATTTAATATAGTTTTATTATTAATTTAGAAGTTCCACAGTTACTAGAGTATTAACATCTTTTGCTTTCAGATTTTCTTAATGATTAGGTTTTTATTTGGTTGTTTATTGAGCTACAAGTTTCATGAGCCCTTATAAAATACTGTTCTAAACTTTGAAAGAAAGATTTTGGATAATGAAATTTTTATATTTGGTGGATTCCAACACTAGTAGAGAGAACCCTTTTTGAAGCAGCAAATTTGTCACAGACCACGGCCAAAAAGACCGTAACAAAATTGTCACTGTCATAGTGAACCGTGACAAAAGCTTTCACAGAAAGTCCCCATGGCAAGAAACTCGTATCAAAGTATTACAAAAACATTTAACACAAAGTTTTTGTCACGGCCTTAAACCTTTGTCACCGGTAGTGTGACAAAGTTTAAATTTGTCAAAATTTTGTCATAGGTCTCCCGTCTCAAAATTTCCAAATATAAAAAAGGCACCGTGTTCCTCATTGTCTTTAAAAAGAAATATACTCTTATTAATAAAAGGGGAACTAAATACCAATTTTTGATTAAAAGCAAAAAATTTAACTAATCAAAATACAATAACAAAAAAAATCAAAATATTATAATCAATTTTCTTATTCAATTAAGATCTATATTTAAAGTAAGAGAATCCATATTTAAAATATCTCATTACTTATCAAGGGTTTATTTACAAAATTAAATTATATTTATGATATAAACCACACATAACGTGACATCTTGCCTGATAAAAAAAAAAAGTAGAATTTATCATCCCCGCCCTAACCCTGACTCCTTCCCCCTTCCTCTTCCCTCCAATCAGCGGGTGCTTTGGTCTGCGAGAGGTGGCAGAAGCGCGGGCTCCAATGATCTGCTCTGGTGGCAGAAGTGTTTGGAGTCAATCGCTGCCCATGATTGGCGGTCAGTGGGTTGCTGAAGGTGTGGTGGTGGGAGTGAACAGGTGGTGGCTGACGAGATTTGAGCAACAGAAGGTGCTACTCCGGATGGGGCCAATGGTGATGGGCAGCTGATCGAAAAATTAAAAACCATGCGATGCGTGATTCGATGCATCACATCCTTCTAAAATTTACACACAGTATCAAGAGTTGACCATCTACATTGTCAACCCAAGCAAGCAATTATTTTTTGATACATGTTCTCTTCAACCAGAAAATGAATAATGAAATCTCTGGTGCAACTCTATGTATAAAAGCAGTAACTTATGGTACAGTTTGATACAAAATGCACGTACTGAAAAATATAGTGGATGACGTTAAACGTTTGCAGTTGCAGCAATCAAACAGGAACTGCAGCTGGAGCTGCTGGAGGCACACGGTTCTCAATAGGAATTTCGGTAAATTCTGAAAGAATTGCTCGGAACTCATCACCAGTCATTGTTTCCTTTTCAAGAAGTACCTCCACGATTTTGTCGATAGCTTCCCGGTTGTTTTTAATGTGCTGCAAAGCAATCTCATATGCTTGGTCTGAGATTCTTTTCACGGCTGCATCTATGTCTTCTGCAAGCTTCTCAGACATGGAATTCCTTGCCATCATTCTCATGATCACATCTCCACTTTGAGCTCCGGCTTCCATGAGAGACCATGGACCAATTTCAGACATTCCAAATGTCGTTACCATCTGCAATCAGAAAAATGCAAGTAGCATCACACATCCGATAAACAACAGTTGAACTTAATGAAAGAGAAGACAAAGTAGGCATCTCGCCATGCACCAAATTTATCATTTACATCATAGGCAATTCGCTAACCTGTTTGGCTAAGCTGGTAATTTGCTGCAAGTCGCCAGCAGCGCCTGTCGTCACCTCGGGCTCACCAAAAATCACTTCCTCAGCTGCTCTGCCACCAAGACCTCCAACTATTCTCGCAAATAGTTGCTGCTTGGAGATTAGAGTGGGATCATCTGAAGGAATGAACCAAGTTAAACCTCGTGCCTGGCCCCGGGGGACTAATGTGACTTTCTGAACTGCATCGTGCCCCGGAGTTAAAGTTCTGCAGGGAAACCGTGCAGCATTAGTAATGCAGATCAAAATATATGAAGGTTCACTAACATAAGAATATGATATATCGGTCTAGAGTATGTACTCCCACAGCATACAAAACAAAAAGTAGTGAAGCCCTTACCCACAAATTGCATGGCCTACTTCATGGTAGGCAACAAGGCTTTTGCTTTTCCCATCAGTCATTACAGTCCCTTCCATTCCGGCAACTATCCTGTCAATAGAGTCGTCAATTTCCTTGGAAGAAATGGCAGTCTTCCCACGACGTCCAGCCAAAATTGCTGCTTCATTTAAAAGATTTGCAAGATCAGCCCCACTAAACCCAGGTGTTCTCATTGCTACTACGTCAAGAGACACATCTCCGTCAAACTTTTTATTGCTAGCATGAACTTTTAAAATCTCTGTCCGCCCACGGACATCTGGAACATCAACTGTTACCTGAAATGATTTTTCCCCATAAATTAAGTATTTTGCAGTAAAGCATCTTAAGGTGTGCCTATCACAAAGAAGAAGAGGATGCCACATACCTGTCTGTCAAAACGACCTGGCCTTAGTAAGGCAGAGTCCAATATGTCAGCTCGGTTGGTAGCTGCAATGACAATGATCCCAGTGTTGCCTTCAAAGCCATCCATTTCAGTCAGAAGCTGATTAAGTGTTTGCTCTCTTTCATCATTTCCTCCTCCAATTCCAGTCCCTCTTTGTCGACCAACAGCATCAATTTCATCAACAAATACAATGCAGGGAGCATTTTCCTTAGCCTTCTTGAAAAGGTCACGGACTCGAGAGGCACCAACACCAACAAACATCTCCACAAACTCTGAACCAGATATAGAGAAAAATGGAACTCCAGCCTCACCAGCAATTGCTTTGGCAAGTAAAGTTTTACCAGTTCCTGGAGGGCCAATCAGAAGAACACCTTTTGGAATGCGAGCACCCACTGCAGTAAACCTCTCAGGTTTCTTCAAGAACTCTACAACTTCCATAAAATCCTGCTTGGCTTCGTCTACACCTGCTACATCATCAAATGTCACACCGGTATTTGGTTCCATCTGGAACTTGGCTCTGGATTGCCCAAACGCAAGAGGAAAGCCAGGACCACCTGGACCACCAATGCCTCCAGAAGACCTCCTTGAGAGAAGAAACAAACCACCAATCAAGATCAAAGGGAATGCCAAATTTCCGATCAAGTTGAACAGTGTAGAACCTGAGTCTTCTTGAGCATTATGAGCCGCAAAGTCTATATTCTTCTCCCTAAATTTTTGAAGAAGCTCCTGACTGAGACCAGGTAGCTGAACTCTCACCCGCTGTACCCGGTTACCCAATTCAGGAGATACAGCCTCAACAATAGCTATAGTCCCATTCTCAAAAAGATCAACCTTTTTTACCCTGTCTTTGTCTAAGTACTCCAGAAACCGTGAGTATGACATTCTAGAAGATGAAACACCCTGCTCATCAGCATACACTTTTCCAGGACAAAAGAGGGCAGATGCACCAAGACCGACATTTCCAGCCAACAGTTTTAAGAATCCTCGTCTTCCTTCATGTTGTACCTTGTCTAAAGATGCTGATGGAGAGATCAGTCGAGATACCCTGGCTAATGAAGGCTTCCCAGCATATGGAGATAAACTTCTACCATATATTTCTTTTGTTAGAGTGCATTTATTGCAGTTTGACAATCCATTTGAAACCAAACATGCTGATGCAGTTGCCATCCCTAAATATTGGAAAACCTGTGCAGTTCTGAACATGAGTTATTAATAATCAGAGAAAATTTAAAGTTTATAAAATTAAAGTGGGACTATAATTTTGCACAAAATTAACAATTTCTAATCAAATAAATCAATTCAGAACAAACTCTGTATTTTTCATAATCATAGTATGCATTATTAGACCAAACACATAAGCTATCTGTGCTTAGAACTTTGAGAAGAAACAACAGGACTATTATAAGTGTTGATATTACACCCCTCTTACATCTGACAAAGGACTACCAGAATAATACATTTTTTCAAAAATTAAAGTCACGTACGTTTCTAATTTCAACAAATGAGACAAATAGTTGATAATTTTCAGCACAGAAACTATTTTACAGACTATTACATCTGACAGGGGAGGACTACAAGAATGGTACTTCCTTTTAGGGTTGGTTATTCACAGAGTTTGTTCCTCCAACTTCATATGATTGAAGAAAGGAATACACTCTCATCCATCAGAAGTGAATTACACCATTCTTGATACGAAGGTGCAACTAACTGACGGACCAGTTAACATTAAACTAGAACAGCCAAAACAATCAAATCAAGAGAACTCCAGATCTGAAATATGTTCATTTCAAATTTCAATCGACAATCAACCCGCACACCATCCTCAGTGCCACAATCAGCAAATTTATAGCAAACCATATTTAGCTAACTTACAACTCGATACCACACTTGCCAAAATTAGCTTCGGCCAACTCACTGTGCCAGCCCCCCCATCAATAATCGCAACAAAGACTTATTAAATCATAGCAAAGATAATAGCAACCAGAAACATTAACATGAACCCAATTCCAACACATGATTTTAAGAAGCTAACACCAAGTCCTGAAACTATAGCCGAAAAAGATTAGCACAAATGAAACGAGGGAACCCAGTACCAAACTCAACCAATTCAGGCTCGTTAAAAAAAGAAGAAAGACACACAAAGAAAGTGAGGGGAAACAAACCTGAACAAGGTCTTGTGGACACCCAGGAAGGGAAATTGGAGGGAAGAGAAGCTAATACATATAAAATATATATATATATATATATGTATGAATGAATGAGTGGAAAAATATCAGGGCGGGGAAGGGAGAAAGGCAGAGATTAGATTGGAACCACAACCACAGGACGTACTCCTGTCGTCAAAGGGGGCAGCGTGGCCACGCGTGGGACGATCCTAGCGATAAGATGGAACCCATTCCAATGGATCAATCATCCAACGCCCATGCCTCTAAACCAGAGTATCCGATGGTGCTTTTTCTCTCTTCGGTTTGCGCTCGCTTTCCCTCAAGATTTCTATGTCTATTCGCAATTATCTAATAAGGACAGTTTATTTGCAATTTATGCTAAATAATAATAATAATAATATTATTATTATTATTTTCGTTCTATAAGGTGTATTAACACTATTATCTAAAAAAGATAATTTGTTGACTTCTTTCAACTTTGGCCAAAATAATAATAATAATAATTTGGGTTCTCTACAGCGTGTTTCGACAAAATAATTCTTATTTGGCCAAAATTTTGTAGCTACATTTATTTATTTATTATGTATATATGGGTCAAAATTAACCAAGTGGGAGAAAGGCTAGAAGAGGTTGAGTGGAAAAAAATATGTCATGCTTTAGATAATAGCATAATTCTTGTTTGGAGTGGATATTTGGGCATACTCCAACTCAAGTTTGCTCTTTAAATTAAACAAAATAACTATATACCACATATTAAAATTTCATACAATGAAATAATATGGTAATAAGAGTAGAAAAAAGAAAATTAAATCTTCCAAAATTACAAGTCCTTAACTTTTTAACAAAAATTATGTAACACCCCAATTTGGTTCACAAACGAATCCGACCAAAAATGTTACTTGCGACCAAACCTTTCGTTAACTTTTTAATTCGGTCAAGTCAACTTGGATTTGCCCTTGACATTTCAAGATGATGATGCAAACATTCAATACATAGATGAGATATTTAGGTTCTAACATTATTCTAAATGCAATTTATATTTAAAACAAAATAAATTATTAAAAGTTTGAAAAATAATGATTTTTAAAATAAAACGGACAAAGTTTCTTCTAAAAGTGCAATAGGGACACCCTATTAACAATATATATTATTTATATGTAACGATGAAAATATAAAACAATACCAAAACAATGTATTTTCACCTAGGATTGACATCATAATCGTTTTATCTTATTGCGTGGGGTCTCGACCCCTTTAGCTAATTTCACAACAATATTCACACGTAGATCATTTTATGATTTTCACGCAATGATTCTTGCAATCAGACATCGGATCATTTATTCATAATAAAATATATAGCAGATTATCACAACACATTGTCATTCCATCTCAGTAGGTACAAGTATGCGGGTTGCATTGCTACTCCTCCATAGTCCCCAAAACGCTCAATCATTTAGGTTTTCACCTATAAATATAATACATAATAGTCAGTAACGAGTGTTACTGATTCAGAAATAACTAATAGTTAAATTGGCACAAGAGAGATGAATCTCCTATTAATATATCATTCATATACTTCTTCATTAGAATCACTTATAAGGGTAATCTGGAGCCGTCAGCCTGGGCTTGACAGCGTCCCATTTTGACTTGTTAGATGCCTCGACATTTTCAAACTATCACATGCTCAGGAAAATTAATTACCCTAAATCCCTCTACATTCTCCGTATAACTCTGGGCCTTGAGCACAGACATCAAGTACTCTAAGATAGGCTCCTTCACTACCCTTTAAATCCATAAGTCTAGATATGCATTACATTGCAGCACCCGTAATCCTCCACACTTCTACAGGTTGAGGAACTTAAAATGTGGAGTTGTGAGGATCCCTTGAGAATAGAATGACCCACTTACCAATTCAAAGCCCACTTTGACTAGCACGTGCAACCGCTCACGGTGCACGCAAGTTGACTTTCCTTTGTCTCACATCTCGCTGGAAAACTGAGAAAATTATACATACATAGTTCTGGGTAGATATTATAATATAGTAGGCCCAAATGCATCATGATTTGAATCTATGTTTTTTAAAACAAAATCGATGGATTTCATCCTTGAGGGTTTTTAATTGGGAAATTCATACGACTAAATGGCCCGTATGGAGTGGGATATGATAAATCCACCACACAACATGTCTGCTTGCCTGTTAAATCAAATCACGATAGAGTGAGAAGGTTAAACCAAAAGCAAGTCCTAAATAGATCTGGTAGGAGCTCCAATCTTATCCACGTGACTAGGCGGTGAGCTCTTACTATGCACTTACACATCAAATAAAAAAGCTAACACCCACTATCTAAATAATGCATTCATACATCCTAACTAGCGTACTCATATCAAGCATTCACATCAATTCACATCGTGATTTCCTAATTTACATTGCAGTTAATTAACCATATGTGCGTAACTTACTTAATCAGTTCATTAGCATTTATTTCATATCAATCAAATCACATAAATTTATTTTTATTTACAATAAAAATATTTTACTATGTCAATCAAATCCTAGCATGTTGTGCTAATAATTATCGATTTTAAATAATTAGCTCGAAGTTAATTGTACCTCTCAATGTCAGCATTTAGTGACGACTAGGGTTTGTCGCGAAATTCGATACTTGAATTTGACACTTGGTGGCGCCTGAAGTTTAATCGGGTTTGGTTGGATGAATTTGGCGAATTCCAGCAAATCCAGTTTTCCTATGGCTTTTGGCGATTTTTTGGCCGTTTTTGGCTGTTTTTCAGCAGCTTTGCGGCAATTTTTCTAGTAAGGTGGTCGGGGATGTGGGTCGGCACTGGCTTGGAGAGCTCAGCATGACCGTAGTGAGGGCGAGGGCGAGGGCGACGGTGGCGGCAATGGCTGCCAGTTGCAGATGTGACAGTTATTCGGTTTAGGAAGGCCAAACGGGGCTCCTTCTTTTGTCCCAGCGGTGGTGCATGGCAAGGTAGAGGCATCTAGGTTGAAAGAGAGGGCGAAAGCGGATTGGTACGACAAGCGGTAGAATCAGCGTCGGGTGGTGCTTTCCGGCTGCTCCCTTGCAAAATGGAGGCATGGCAGCAACCGGGATGGTGGGAGGATAGCTCATTGGAGTTTTGACGGCTTTGTTGCGGTGTTCGGAGGTGGCATTAGGGGCGGTGTTCAGGGCGGCGATCGGAAGGTGGGGAGGAAACTTTAGGGTGAAGTTCATAATTAAAAGTTGAGTTGACTCTGAGTCGAGTTAAAAATAATAACTAACTCCTAATAAATTAAAAAAAATTTAGAAAAATATGGAAAATATCATAAAATATAATACACTCAATAACATCAAAATGATATGTTTTATAACTAATAACCCACCAAAACTATTATATAATCCATCCTAATGCGTTTGTCGGCCTAAAAATAAATCTACGATGATACACATAAAACAAATAACTGCATGTTATTATATACTCTGATAATTCATTTCTCATCATTTTTTTTACGTTGTCATAATATATTTGGGTACACTTGTACCTCATTGTTCATATCGCACGGCTGGCCTCGCCTTAGCACACGTGTTATGAAACTAACTCGACTAAAACCGATGGCTGAACCGACTGGTTTGTTAATGTAAAACTTTAACTCGAGTTAAGGGGTTTACAACCTTTCCTTCTTAGAAAAATTTCATCCTCAAAATTTTACCCAAGGAAGTTTCAAATTCCTTACTAATATGAAAAGATAAATCTCAACTAGAGTACATGATCATGAAGTTTGTTGCTCGAATAACTCCGCATATCTCTTCTTCATATCGTCTTAATTTTCCCATGGAGATTCTTTAACTTCTCATTGAGTCCATTGCACTCGTTCTAGTGGAACTTCTTTTCTTTTGAGAACTTTCATTTGATGGTCCACAAACTTGACTACATCCTCTCGGTATGTCAAGTCTAATAGTAGTTCTATCTCTCTAAAACTGACGAAATGAGAGTTGTCTAAATGGTTCGCTTCAACAATGACATGCGGAATACAATATGTACAACTAACAAATGAGGTGGCAATGCTAGCCTATAGGCCACTTGTCCAATGGGCTCAATCACATCAAATGGTCCGATATATCACAAACTGAGTTTCCTATGTGTCCCGAATCTCATGTTTCCCTTAGTTGGAGAGACCTTTAGGAGAACGTGATCTCTTAACATGAAATGATCCTCACATCTGCGTTGATCAGCATAACTTTTCTGTTAGTCCTGAGCTAACTCCATTCTCATCCTGATCCACATCACTACCTCCTGTGTTTGCTGGATCATTTCTAGCCCAACTACCACTGGTTCGCTACCCTGTGCCCAACATACTGGGGATCAACACAGTCTGCCATATAGTGCTTCAAATGGTGTCATTTTAATTGTGGTTTGATAACTATTGTTGTATGAGAACTTTACTAGAGGTAGATGCTCTTCTCAACTTCCTCTGAAGTCTAGAATGCATGCTCAAAACAAATCCTCTAGTATCTATATGGTTCTCTCAGTCTATCCATTTGTGCTGAATGTTGACTCAATGCCCATAGCTATCTGGAAAGCCTTCCAAAATCAAGATGTGAACCTCAGATCCCTGTTTGATATGGTCTCTCGTGGCACTCTATGTAGCTGTACTATCTAATCTCTGTACAGCATGGCTAAAGTGGTCATTGGTTTATCCATCCTGATTGGTATGAAGTGCACACTCTTTGTGAGTCGATTTACTATGACCCATATTGTATCCTTCTATTGGTAGGTTCTAGGAAAACCGACATATAGTCGTACACTCTGCTCTCCCACTTCCACTATAGACTAATGGCTGTAGTATTCCACATGGACGTACGTGCTCAACTTTCACTTGTTGGCACACCAAATATTTGACGATTGTGTTGTACACCTCTCTCTTCATTCCTAGCCACTAATAAGTTCGTCGGACATTGTGGTACATCTTCAGTCCACTTGGATGGACTGCACATCACAAAGTATTAACCTCGTGAAGAATCATACTTTGAAGTTGGAGACACTCTGGGACATCTGGCACAAATAGTTGACCACTTAGTCTGACTAATCCATCTACATCTTTGGCTAATTCTTGGTGTATTCCTTGTTCTAGTCACTGACTCAACTGTTGATCTTTCTATCACACTTAGCTAAATAATCAGTCGTGCCATCATTCCCACAAACTGTTTCTTGTCTATAGCATGCTGAGTCACTCACAACGTTGCCAATCCTGTAGAGCCTCGAACTAACTTCCTACTCAAAGCATCTACTACCACATTTGCTTTGCCCTCGTGGTGTGCTATGTCTATCTCATAGTTTGATAACAACTCTAACCATCTTCTCTGTATACTATTCAAATCCTTTTGCTTGAAGATATATTTCAAACTCTGGTGATTTATCGAAAGTCTGAAAGATGTTCCATATAAATAATGCCTCCATATTCTGAGTGCGAATATGACTCTTGCGAGCTCTAGTTCGTGATTAGGATAGTTACACTCATGCACATTGAGCTGAGAAGATGCATAGGCTATAACCTTATCGTTCTGAATCAAAACACAACCTAGACCAATGTCTGAGGCATCTATGTAAACTATATAATCTTCATGTCCTTCTAGCAATGTGAGGATACGTGCCGAAATCAACCTCTCCTTCAGCATCCTGGAACTCCACTCACATTCATCCGTCCATCTGAATTGTTCCTCCTTCCTAGTCAGCCATGTAAGAGAAGTAGTTGTGGAAGAGAAACTTTGTATGAACAGTCTGTAGTATCCAGCTAAACCTAGGAAACTCTAAACCTCTATAGGTGTCTTCGGTTGTTCCCGCTGAACTACTGCTTTTGTGTTAGCTGGATCTATTGAGATACTTGCTACTAAGATGATATGGTCAGGAAAGTTTACTTCTAAAAGCCAAAAACTATTCATAGAAAAATTTATGTACAACCTGTGCTCCTCAGCGTCTACCAATCTTTAGATATTGCCCATGCTCTTCTCCGGATGAAGAATATACCAGTATGTCGCCTATAAAGGTGATCACAAATTGGTCTAAATATGGATTGAACACTCTATTCATCAAGTCCATTAATGCTGCTAGAGCATTGACCAATCCAAAAAGCATGACCAAAATTTCGTAGTGGCCATATATGGTTCTAAATGTAGTCTTCAGGATATCTTTTGCTCTAATCTTCAACTGGTAGTATCCTGACCTCAAATCAATCTTTGAGAAGACAACTGCTGAGCTCAATTGGTCGAATAGATTATAAATGCGAGGAAGAGGGTATCTATTCTTAATAGTTGCATGCTTTAGCATCATGTAATCGATGCATAAACCCAAGCTTCCATCCTTCTCCCTCACAAATAGCATTGGTGCACCCCATGGAGAGACACTCGGTCTGATGAACCCCTGATCCAATAGTGTCTATAACTATTTCTTGAGTTCCTTGAGCTCAAGAGGTGTCATTCTGTATAGAACTCTAGAGGTAGGTGTTGTGTCTAACATTAATTCAATGGTGCCATTATCAGTTCACTACCTTAGTCTAGTAGTCTCACTGTATTTTGATAGGATATCTATCCTTGTTGTCTATCTCTGCCCTAACCATGGCCATGTTGGCCTCTTTGCTATTGCTGATGCTGAGGAGTTAGGAGTGTAAATCTTTGTTGAGACGTTGGGAGTGTCAACTACTAGCGCTGGCCCATTGGACAATTTGAGGCTCTATTTTCTGGCTGACCGTAACTGTAGCATGTGTTAGTGCCTGCTCTACACTTGGTGGCTCGATGTCCTAGCTTACTACAACTGTAGGATGCATTCTTGCCTGCTTAGCACTCACCTCCATGGCAATGTTTGCAAATCTGATAGATTGGTGGTCTGCTATCTTGGACTTGGCCATCCATAGTGTAAAACCTGTGACTTGAGTCAGAGTTTTACTACAGTGAACTAGTCGGTTCAACCGTCGGTTCAAGTCAAGTAAGTTTCATGAACTGCATGCTGAGTCGAGGTCAGCCATGAGTTATGAGCGATGAGGGTCATATGTACCCGAATATATGATGATAACGTTAAAAAGATGGTAAGAAATGAGTTATCATATTATATGAAAGTATGTAGTATTTTTCTTTTTTTATGTTTGATCATAGAAATAGTTTTAGGCTGAATAACGCATTAGGATGCGTTATGTGGCAGTTTGGGAGCATGTCATTTGGATGCTGTTGTGTTTGTTATATTTTATGGGATTTTACCATATTTTTCTAGATATTTTTAGGATTTATTACTAACTAGTTATTATCTTGACTCGAGTAAGAATCGAGTCAATACTTATTTATGAGTTTGCCACTATAGTGTTTCTTCTCCCTCCTGATGTTTCCTCACCTCCAAAACCCTATCGCCACCCCCGTGGTTGTTGCCGCTGCATCGCCGATGCCGCACTGCCGCTGATCGACACCACCCCGCCTTGCCGTGCCGTAGCCATGCCACCCCAAGCAACCCCAACCACCGTCTCGCCGTCACGACGTCGGAATAGCCTCACGAGCCGCGACACACCCATTGTCGACTCTTCGCTGTCTGGGCCTCACCACCGCTGCCGTGATGCCAACAACAACCCCCTTGACCTCCCCGACATTTCCCCCTACCTAACACTGCCACCGAGACTGGTCGTGGGTCTGATCGGAGCGACCAATCGCCCCAGCTGAACTCGATGCCGCCACTAGCAATCATTGCCACCACTACCGTCCCCACCGTCGCCACCATTGGATCAAGTTCATTGAGCTGGTGCCAACGGTACCTCATACCACCGCCACCCTGCCGGTCGCCGGAAAACTACCGGGAAGCTGCCGAAAAATTGTTAGAACCTGCCGGAAAACCAGATTTGCTAGAATTCATCGGATCTTCCACCGAGTTCATCCAGCCGAACCTGATCGAACTTTAGCCACCGTTGAGCACTGAATTCGAGCTCCGAGACACGCGGCGAAACCATAACCATCGCCGATTACTGGCGACGCGAGGTATAATTACCTCCGACTTAATTTATTAAGGGTTATGGTTATCAGTACATCATACCATGATTGGTGAATTGTGTGTTATAATTATATATATAAATGTAGATTTGATTAAGAATAAAATATGAAATTATTTGATTGAGTGGTGTTAAAAATGGAAGCTAAGAAACTAATTAGAGTAACTAAGTAATGATCATGATCTAATGCAAACTAGCCTAAGTATACTTGCTAGAATTGACGTAGGTTGATGTGACTACGATTGATGCATGATATAGGATGTATGACTGCATCATGAGCGGGATTTAGCTTTTAGTTTGTCATGTAGGTATGGCGCGAGGACCCGATTGGAGGTTCAACCAGGTCTATTTAGGACTCATTCTTTGTTTTATGCTATTTTATTGTGTATTTGATGGATCATGTGCAAGATGAGTTAAGTGGCATTTTATCGGATCCCACTTAACTCAGGCTATTTAGCCAACAGTTTTCTAGATTAATAGCCCTCGAGGTTGAGATCCCTCGAGTCAATTTTCGAAATTAAGATCCACCACAAGTTGCCTTTGGGCCTATTGTATAAATCTCAACCCATACCTATATATGTATAGTTTTTGCATTTTCAGTGAGAGATGGAATGAGGTTTATCGACAGCCACGTCTTGAGATAGGGCGTGTGCTCGTCAAAGTGGGCTCTGGAGCTAGGGAGAACCCACTTCATTCCTGAGGGAATCCTGACAACTCCCCCTTTGAGTTTCTCAAACCTGTAGAAGTGTGGAGGTTCACGGGTACTACAATGCAGCACATGTTTAGACTTGTAGTTTCAAAGGGTATTAGAGGTGCATTCCTGAGAGTACTCGGTCCCTATACTCATGGCTAGGAGTAATATGGAGGACGTAGAGGGCAGAAAGGAATGAAATTGATGCCAAAAGCGATAAAGAAATGGCCAAAGAATGAGAATGAGAAAGAAATTGGGACGCTGTCAATCCAGGTCGATGGCTCCCATATATGCCCTGATGAGTGTTCTATGAGGAAGATATAGATTTGTATTCAACAGGAGAGTTAGCCCTCCTGTGTCAAATTGATATTATTTACTTTTCAGACCAGTAACACTCGTTACTGATGATTTCCTATTATATATGTTGGTGAGCACCCAAGGAATGAGAGTTGTTAGGACTACGGAGGAGCAGCATAGAAATCGCGCACACATGTACCTGCCGAGTGTATGTAGTGATGATGATGTGTATTGAACTGTGTTGATGAATTTGATATGTTATAACTGTAAATCTACTATAAGCATTTTGCATGTGAATAGAAATGGAAAGTGAAAAATGTGCAGGGTAAACTACGAAGCAAGGACAATTAGAATGTGATGGAAAATGAAATGTTTGGATTATGTTTTGATGCCTGTTGATATATATATATGATGTTTATTGTTGACAGGGTGGCCCCTATTGCACTTTTAGGGGAGACATTGTCCGTTTTTCCGTAAAAATTAATGAATTTTTATTTGAATTTCTTGCTTGTTGCATTCTCTTGTTTTTGCTTGTATATCATAGCATGCATGTAAGACCACGTTAGAACCCAAACATCTCATCCATGCATTTCATGTTTGCACTTCCATCTTGAGACACCGAGGGTAGATCCAAGTCGGCTTAGTCGAATCGAGCAGATTAGCGAACAATTTGGTCACCAGTGCCATTTTCGGGTTGGTTCATAGGTGAGTCGAAATGGGGTGTTACACATAGCCCTCATAGCAACTAGTGCATATATTCGATGTCTCTATTGTGCTCCTTGCTCTTGTTGATATGGCCTTTGATGTTACTGCCTCTTGTCAAAGTCTCAGCGATGTCAAGTAGCTATAGCTCTCTTTGCCTCGTGTGCAGCTCTCACTACATCACTAAAGGTGGAAAACTTCCTATCCAAATAGGCCATTCGGATCTCATGATGGAGACTTCTTTTGGTTGGAACCAAATTCGGTGCAAACATTTCTAGAGCTCTAAATCTTGTCTCATACTACACCATTGTCATGGGACCCTATTTCCATGTCTAGAATTCCTACTCCTTTTTCTTCCTAACATCTGTTAAAAAATACTTCCCATTTAATTCTGCTTTGAATTCTTTCCGTGTGATGTTCTGAGGTTGTCGGTGGGCAAACGTGTAACCCATCATTGAATCCCACCGTATTCTGGCTTCATCTTGGAATGCCCCTGTGATGATGTGTACCCTGTGCTCCATTGGGCATGCTATACTACCAAACACTCCTATGGCTAATGACATCCAATGGAATGCCTTTTCTACATCTGACTTCCTAAAAAATGAATGTCCACCATTCTTCACAAAATTTTCATACTGCCACAGTTCTAAATTCCTTGCATCAGCTGATCTGTTAGACCATTCTCGTAGCACATACTACGGAAAATGTGGTCATATACCTACTGGTACACTATCAAATCTTGCAGCTCCACTTCCACCCGCAATCTGCCTACTACCTGCTACTACGGGTACACTAACATATGGGCCCATTATTGTCTAAAATGGGGCAAATAGAGGAGCTGTTATTAGAGTAGTCCTATATTGCAGCAGTGGAGGAGGAGGTGGTGGTGAAGGACCCATGGGAACTGCTAGCTCTCTCCTGAATTCCTCTTGGTTTTGCTACATCTGTATCTGAGCCTCACCCAATTTGGCAATTGTTGCATCTCTCTCCTGTCAACTACTACTACTGCAGTGACTATCATGGCAACAATTCTAAATGTGTCAACTAACTGAAACTGGCACACTGGGCTCTCTTAGTAGCATGATAGTCCTTGGTCGACTAGATGTTGTGTCACTTTGACCATGACTAGGACTGTCATGTCTGAGCAATGTAGGGGATGTGAACCCAATCTGGCAATCATTACATTTCTCTCCTGTTGACTACTGCTACTGTGGTGACTGTCATGGCAACAACTCTCACTATGTCGACTAACTAAGACTGGCACACTGAGCTTTCTTGGTAGCATGGTAGTCCTTTGCCCGCTAGATGCTGTGTCATGTGACCATGGCTAGGACTGTCATGTTTGGGCAATGGAGGGAATGGCATCCTAATCTACACCCTACAAGTGTGTCTCGCCATCTTGCTAGGATTCACTACTCTAACTTGAACACACTGTCACACCACTGATCGGATAGAAAGTCTGTAGACAAAAAAATAAAACATAAATATAACTTTTGACACAACTCGGAGAAGCTTTTGCACACATGTAACCTGTAATAACATCTACCATTTTAATCAACCAAGGGTTAGCTCTGATACTAAGACTGTAACGCCCCAATTCAGTTCACCCGCGAACCAGACCAAAAATGCTACCGGCGACCAAAACATTCACTAACCTACTTAATTCGGTCAAGCCAACCTAGATCTACCCTCAGCATCTCAAGTTGGTGATGTAAACTTTCAATGCATAGATGATATGTTTTGGTTCTAATGTTGTTCTAGACGTATAATATGATATATAATTTATATTCAAAACAAAACAAACTCATTAAAAGTTTGAAAAATAGTGATTTTTAAAATAAAATGGATAGAGCCTTCCCTAAAAGTGTAATAGGGACACCTTGTCAACAAAAAATTTTATTTATATATAATGAATAAAATGTAAAATAATAAAAAAACATTGTATTTTGACCCAACATTGACATCTTAATCATTTTATCTTGTTGCGTGGGGTCTCGACCCCCTTAACTCAGCCTGTTCAATTCTATTCACAACAATATTCACACGTAGATCATTTCATTATTTTCATTAAATAATTCCTACAATCAGACATCATATCATTTATTCACAATAAAATGCATAGCAAATTATCATAGCACATTGCCATTCCATCTCGGTAGATACATGTGTGCAAGTTGCATTGCTACTCCTTTGTAGTCCAGATACCGCAGTGTCATTCAGGTTTTCACCTACATATATAATACAAAAAAGTTAGTAACGAGTGTTACTAGTCTAGAAAAAACTAATAGTCAAACTGGCACATAACTCTTATTAAATAAAATCATTCATATTATTCTTCATTAGAATCACTCATATGGGCACTAATCATGAGCCATCAACCTTAGCTTGATAGCGTCCCATTCTGACTCATCAAATGCTTCGGCATTTTCAAACTATTCCACGCTCAAAAAAATCAATTATCCTAAAGCCCTCTACATCCTCTGTATAACTCTTGCCCTTGAGCACAGACGCCAAGTACTCTTAGGTAGACACCTTCAGTACCCTTCGAGTTGACAAGTCTAGACATGTGTTGCATTGCAGTACCTAGAATCCTCTACACTTCTCCGGGTTTGAGGAATTTAAAATGTGGAGTTGTGAGAATCCCTCAGGAATGGAATGACCCACTCACCAATCCAAAGTCCACTTTCATTGGCATGCGCAACTGCTCACGGTGTGCGCAAATCAACTTTCCCTTGTCTCACATCTCACAAGAAAACTGAAAAAACTATACATACATAGGTCTAGGCAGAGATTATAATATAGTAGGCCTAAAGGTATCATGATCTCGATCTGAGATTTCTAAAACAAACTCAAGAGATCTCATCCTCGAGGGTTATTAATCGGGAAATTTGTACAACTAAATGGCCCGTGTGTAGTGGGATATGATAAATCCACCAATCGACATGTCCACTTATCTATTAAAACAAATCACGATAGAGTGAGAGAGTCAAACCAGAAGTGAGTCCTAAACAGACATAGTAGAAGCTTCAATTGTGTCGACATGCCTAGATGACGTGCTCCTACTCCATACCTATACATCAAATCTAAAAGCTAACGCCCATTATCTAAATGATGTATTCACACATCCTAATTAACATACTCATATCAAGCATTCACATCAATTCACATTCAGTTAATTAACAATTCATACTTAACTTACTTAATTAGTTAATTAGCATTTATTTCATATCATTCAAATCACGCAAATTTATTTTTATTCACAATAAAAATATTTTACTATGTCAATGAAATCCTAGCATGTTGTGGTAATGATTATCAATTTTAAATAATTAGGTAAGAGTTAATTATACCACTCGACATCAGCAATCGACGATGACTATGGTTTGTCGTGCGGTTTAGTACTTGAATTCAGCACTCGGCGGCATTCAAAGTTCAATCGGGTTTGGCCGGAGAAATTCAGCGAAAATCTTGTGATTTCTGGTGAATTCCAACAAATTCAATTTTCTTGCTGCTTCCGACAATTTCTGGCTTTTTTGCATTTTTTAGGCGATTTTTTCAATGAGGTTGTCGGGCTGTAGGTCGCCACTGGCTCGGCAAGCTTGACACAACCGCGGTGAGGGCAAGGGCAATGGTGGCGGTGATGGTCGCTGACGGTGGCCGTGATGGACGATTGGTTAGGGATGCCCAATTAGTGCTCTTTGGCCCGTCTCGGCGACGGCGTACAATGGGGGAGAGGCGTCCGGGTCGAAAGTGGTGGCAAGGGCAGAGAGGTGCGGCCGGTGGTGGCATCAGGGTTGGTTATGGTGTGTTCCAGTGGCTCTCTTGCTTTGTGGAGGCTGGGTGGCAAGCAAGATGGTAAGGGGGAGGGGGGGGGTGTAGTGGGAGTGGGGGATCGTCAAAGTCGATCGGTGGTGGTGCGGCGGCCAGAGGCGATTCGAAGGTGGGGAGGAAACTTCGGGGGTTAGGGTTTGGTGGTGATTTTGTAATTCAAAGTTGACTCGACTACGATTCGTGTAAAAAATAATAAGTAACTCCTAATAAATTTAAAAAATTCAGAAAAATATAGAAAAATACGGTAAAATATAATACACTTAATAATATCAAAATAATTTGTTCTATAACTGATAACCCACCCAAAGTGTTATATAATGCGTCTTAATGCATTGTTTGACTTAAAAATAAATATATGATTAAATGCATAAAAAAATAATTGTATACTATCATATACTCTGCTAACTCATTTCTCATCATTTTTCCTAACATTATCATCATCTACCCAGGTACACTTTCTCGTCAGTCACAATGTACAGTCGAACTGACTAGTTCGCTAATGTAAAACTCTTACTCGAGTCTATAAATTATTTACAAAAATGGTAGTAATAATAATATGACTGTTTGAGGGGTTAGACAAATGCTATCTGCAATGTGAAGGAGGCATCTTTAAAAATTAGGTGTCATTCTCCTCTCAAACTTATGATTTATTGGGACAATTATACAAGTAGCCATCGGCCATGATTACCGAGGTCAATTATACCATGATTTCAACCACCGTGATTGCATTGATCGGCTCACTTCACCCTATTTGCCCTAGTGGATGGCGTAACTGTGTCCATCAACAATATATTTTAGCTAATTCAAAGCTCATGCACCTTTAACAATAGGATCACCAATATGCTCATATAATTTGATGCTATTTAGACAACTAGAAATCAGATTCAAACCCATATATAATCTTTATCTAATCAGTCTATGATGAAGCAAATTTAATTTCGAGTTCAACTCCATCAGCAATCTTTGCTACCTACTAAAAATATTTCTCTCACAATTGTTTTAGTCCTTCAAAGCACATGCCCCTTACCCCTTTACTATTTATTGCTATGTTGATAGAAGTTATTGTGCTATTGATAATTTGGGAGCGTGAGCTTCCTTATTTTATCGCTCACCACATGCGCTTTATTTTGGAGACTTTGGTAGCAGAAGATGCAGTTGAGTAACAGAAATAAAACTTGATGTTGTGTGCAATGCAATGGGCTAAATTGTGACACTTCAAACATTCATCAATCTCTTTTGGGTGCGGTAGCTAGGTTAGATTTGGTCTGTAACACCGTAAGCTTAACGTAGTATGGTTGTAACAACATCTATACACATGATACTTCATGAATTGAGATCATTATATTAATTACGTGAATATGCATAATTAACACTACTTAAAAGAAGTAAACATACAAATTGTGCAAAAATAAAATTAATTATCTATCGTTTCATTATATGACCATGAATATTCACTACATATGTTCATATATCCAAATAAAATATATCTATCCAAATATATGCTCTGTATAAGATCCACTAAACTATTACACTAATAAACAAATAAAGTAAACTCTTAATAAGCTGAGTTCTTCCAACTCGTTGCTCCAAAACCTCTAAATACCTGCATACAAGCAAACTTCTCCACTCAATACCGATAACAATACTGATTCCACTACTTATATATATAGGAAACAAGTAACTAGAGAAAAATAAGACTAATTTGCAAGCGATTAAACAAGGTAAAAACTAAGTAAAACTTCAATCATAGTTGCACATAACTGAACATGAATAATTGAATAACGTGTAACATGTACTTGCAAATAACACGATAATTGGATTTACTTGTAACTTGATGTAATACTTGATAACGTATAAACTTGGCTAACATAAACATGACATATTATTTGATATCTGATAAATTGAATAACTAATTAATACTACTCATGTAACTTATTAAGAAGACCTAGTAGATTAATCTAATTTGTTCATAACATAAAAATATACTGAGTTAGTTATCTATGTGGCTTACATGTATGTCCTAGTAAATTAACTTTGAATAACATGAATACTGAGTTCAATACCAAACATGAGTGGTATGCATAGCACATAAAAAAACATAAAAAATTTGAAAACTACGTGTTAGTCTTGGCATTTGGGTTGTCTCAACTCCTGATAATTTTTGTACATAAGTACCTCCTAAGAGTTATTACATCTTAACTCTATATTGGGAGATGTGGTGGCCACCACAAAATCCACATGATAACATGAATAATAACTACCAGTGATCACTAGTGTTGTCAAGATGTAATCACAAAACGTGGGCTTTGGTCCTTACTTAAGGAAGATGCACTAAAGTCTATAGTGTAGCATGTTTATTCAACCATCATAAATTTAAATTAAACTACGTGAAAAACATGTTAGGTCTATACCTTACGCTTTGACTTAACACTTGAAAACTATAAGTTTAACTTGTTGCTTATATCTTGATAATTTGTTTACTTGATAACATGAGAACTTGTAACTATAACACGATAACGTGTTAGAAAATATGATATAAGCCCGATTAATCCGTCTAAAAATCATTAGACAGATGTTCATAAAGCAACTCAAATAACGAATAAGCATGGACCTCATCTATGTGCAACTCCGAACTCCTAGATGCTCAGTTGCAACCGTCCTGTTCTGAAGAAAAATATAACTTTATATTACAACTCAAACTAGCTTACATGTCTACATGTTATGTCATGACATAAACATGATGAAGATGTCATACTATATGTTAATAACACTAGTAACAATAAAAGACTATCATACAAACATTATATAATGTTTAACTATTCATAAATATATTATATGTCAAGTATAAACATGAAATAAACCAAAAAATAGATTTGGGATACAAGTGGCATGGCCCTGGGCCTCGGTTCAGAAGTTTTTACATGAGTGTCATGACACTGCAAATCTCAGCTTCTAAGTGTCGTGGCACCGCGACACGTACTCGTATTCTACAATGCTCAGTGTTGTAACGGTGGTGTTAGGTTTTTAAACCCGAAGTTCTCTCTTTTTCGTTTCAAATTCAATTTTTATTAAATAAAAATATGATTTTCATACTCTCGACATATCAAATCATGGGTTATAACAGGTTTTAAATTTTGTTTGATTTAACTTAATTTTTCATGATATAAATTTTGAGAAAAACATGTTTATAAAGTATAAACTACTACCAAACATCCTAGATCATTATTAGATCATTGAGATTACATGAAAAACTTATTTACAACACGTTTAAATTTATTTTAACAAATCATACATTAATAACGGATGGTAATATCATGTAGAAGCATAAAACTTGCAAAAACATTTAAACAACTTGAAGAATACATCAAACAATATGAATTGTGAATTTGACGCATGAATTTATGCAAATTACTTATTTTAATTGTAGTTGCTAACCTCTTCTTGGTGTCTGTCTAGATCCTTGCACCACAATCAAGCCCACACATTTCCCAACAAGAGAGAAAACACTAATAGAGAGAGGGAAGGGAGAGGGTGTGACACCCCAATTTCGGTTCACCTAAGAACTGGATCGAGAATGTCGTGATCGAGTCGAGTCATGTCTAAAGTAGCTAGTCTATAAGGCTCGATCAATAATATAGATCAAAGCCCACTTGGCATCAAGAGAAGACAAGACACCACTAAATACACGTAAAAAATATGTCAAATATAAGTAAAAGTGTAAAAGAAAATAGTTGCACTGAGCTCAAGTGCGTGTGGCATTTATCTTTCCTCCCACCACAACCGACTTAGGATCACCATACCTACATAATAATAGGAAAATGTCAGTAACGAGTGTTACAAGTTCAAAAATAACTAATAGTCAAAGTGGTAAATAAAAATATTTGGATACTTCTTCACAGAATCTCTTGTAAGGGCAATAATTAGGAGCCTTTGGCCTCATATGACAACGTCCCCTTTGTTACTTATCTCATGCTTCGTTAACTTTAAAAGCTATCCCTTGTGCGGGAACATTAATTTATTTTCTTTCAGCCCTCTACATCCTCCATATCACTTCTGGCCTTAAGTACCGAGGTCGAGTACTCTCAGGCATATGCCTTCAGTACCCTTTGAAACTAGAAGTCTAAACATGTGCTGCATTGCAGTACCTATTGTAACACCCCAAATCCGGTTCACGCTCGTGAACCAAACCGGCATGTTACAGGCCCCGGTTAGGTCGGCTAACCCGAACCTAACTCATGTGGATCCAATCTCGGCGTCTTAAGATGAAGATACGATCCATCATGAATGAATAAATATGCAAAATCCTAACATGGTACTACATGAATGACAAGCAATTCAAAATACACACCAATACAGTTACGATCAAAATTCTGAAATCAAAACAGACCGGGTCTCCCCTAAAAGTGCAATTAGGGTCCACCCTGTCAAAATAATCTATACAGGTATATAAGCATATATCAATAATTTCATTAACACACAATCTGATTTCTGGAACTTGGGTCCTAACCCATCATACTTTTGCTGCGCTACTCTGACCATTTCATTTCATGTCATTGTCATGCATCAAACATTTAATCATGTCATTCACAATATAATAACATAATAATGCAATATTAAACATTCAGAAATCTAACATGTGTGTGTGCACAAGACCTCATTGCTCCTCCGTCCAAGCTGGCGCATCCATCTCGTGCTTATCACCTACATATATATAAGAAAAACGTCAGTAACAAGCGTTACTGGTCCGGAAAATAAAATAACTATAACAAACTGGCTATGAGAGCAAACTCTCATCTGAAAGCAAACATATACTTCCTCAAGAACACTCTGAAGGGCACTACTGAGGCGCCACTGGGCTGCAGACCCGGTAGCATCCCGAACTTACTGCTGCTGGTACTGTGCTACTCTCAGCACTTCTTTTTCAGTACTTCTCGTGAAACTTTATCCTAAGCCCTCTCCTTACCTCCATATTTCTCCTAGCCTTGAGCACGAAGGCCGAGTACTCTCAGGCAGTCGCCTTTAGTACCCTTTGAACCACAAGTCCGGACATGCGCTGTACTAAACAGTACCCGTAAACCTCCACGTTCTCCGGGTGTGAGGAACTCAAACGCGGAGTTGTCAGGATCCCTCGGGAATGGAACAGTCCGCTGGCACTAATCCAGAGCCCGCTTTGACTGTCCACGGCATCCTCAGCATGGTAGTGCTACACACTGCCTGAAGAGCGTAAAACAAGACGAGTCCTAAACGGACCTGGTAGAAGCTCCAAGTGTGTCATCGCGCCTAGGCGGCGAGCTCCTACTCCGTACCTACATATCAAAACTAAATACTAACGCCCGCTAACTAAATGATGCATCAAACTCAATAACATCACAATCACAATGCAAGCATCCATCAACATAACAATCAGAAAATCATAAAAATTAATTAATCCTAGCTCATCCTATTCATACTAATTTTATTACGTGTCTGTAACTTATGTCGTGGTCACTTATCATGCTCTGACCTGATCTACTTCATTAGATTGCTTACTCTTCACTCACACTTAATCTCATCATGCAACTCATCGTTTCATCCATCATTAAACATTAATCACATCACTAATCATAAATATGAAAATAATTCTACCCATCCTATTCCTACCAATTTTATTGTATTTTTCCTAAGTTACATTACTTGATTATCATGCTCAATTTACTTACTTCATTAAATCACTTAACCTCCATAAACTATCAATCACATCATGTAACTTATAACTTCATCACTTATCCTCCATTCACTATCAATCACATCATGTAACTTCATTCATACTCTGATATTCATCATGATAATTAATCAACCCTAGCATGCTATGCTAACAATTATCATCAATTTTTAAATAAATCAATCGGAGGTAATTATACCTCACGTCGTCGGCAATCGGCGACGACTAGGGTTCCGTCGCGCGTCTCGGAGCTCGAATTCGGCGCTCCTCGGCGTCCGACGTTCGATCGAGTCCAACTAGGTGAGCTCCGCGGAAGATCCGGTGAATTCCAGCGAATTCCAGAAATTCCGATTTTTCGGCGGTTTTTCCGGCCGCTACTGGCGGTTTTCCGGCGGCTTCCGGTGGTTTTCCGGCGACAATCGCCGGCGGCGTCTACTAGTCGGAAAGGGGTCGTGTTGGGTACCCTCGGAACCGGCTCCGCGAGCCCGACTCATCTATGGCCTCAACATGGTCGACGGAGTTGGCGGCTCGCCGGAAAATGGTCAAAACAGTGGTGGCGGCGGTGGGTGACTCGATCCGGCCGGGATGGGCGGCGCTGGCCTCCGTTCCGGTCGGGGACAGTCGTGGGTTGGTCGAAGACGTCGAGGTGACCACTCGATCACGGCGGCGACGGTCGCCGCCGGCGGAATCGGCAACGTGACCGCAACGCGGCCGCGGCGTCGCGGCGTGGTTTCCTCGCGTCGCGGCGGTCCGATGGGGGCCGGACCTGGTCGGGGCGGCAGGGCGACGCCGTGGCCGGGCTGGGCGGCGTCGATCGGCGGCCAGGCGGCGCCGGCCGTGGCGGCGGTGGCGCGCGAACAGGGGCGGCGCGGCGAGGGTTTGGGCGCGGGGGAAGAAAAGTCGGGGTGAAAATGGGTGGCAAACTCGTAAATAATACTTGACTCGTCTCCGGCTCGAGTCAAGTATCATAACTAACTCGTATTAAATCCTAAAAAATTTCATAAAAATCGGGAAAAATCCTGTAAAATCAAACAACACCAAAAAAATTATAATGACATGCTCTAGAACTATCAACCCACCCAAACTGCCCGAACGCGTCCTAACGCGGTAAACGACCTAATACTAATTCTACGATCCCCTATATATAAATATAAAAAAAATGACTGGCATACTCTCATATATCTGATAACTCATTCTGTTCTGCTGTATTCATGACGTTATCATCATATATTTGGGTACGCATGACCCTCATAGCTCATACACGCGACCGGCGTCGGCTTGGCACACGTGTCCTGAAACTGACTCAACTCGAAAAATAACGGTCGACCCGACCGGTTCTGAATATAAAACCCTGACTCGAATCGTGGGTTTTACACCTATAAACCTCCACACTTTTTCGGGTTTGAGGAACTCAAGGGTGGAGTTGTCAGGATCCCTCTGGAATGGAACAACCCTCACTGAATCCAGAGCCTGCTTTGCCTAACACACACCCTATCTCAAGATGCGGTTATCGATTTTCCCTTATCTCACATTTCACTGGAAAAGCTCAAGAAAATCATATATAGGCCTAAGAAGGGATTTATATAATAGGCCCGAGGGTTATTAAGTGGGGTCCGATAAAATAGCCACTTAACATGTCCTACGATCTAGAAATCAAATCAGCAATAGAGTAAAGCAATAAAAAGTGAGAAGAGTCCTTACGGATATGTAGTCCAAGCTCCAAGTGTATTATCTCATCTACGGCAAGCTCGGATTCCAAAACCCACATCGAAACTCCACTGCTAAGAAAATATAAACATCTCTATATGATACATTCTCGTAGTGTGTACTCACATCAACAAAACATCCTAATAAGAAAGACAATACCAAGTAAACCTACAACTAAACATTTAGCACGTAAATTGAGACATAATAAAGGAAATAACTAATAAAAAATAATAAATCAATAAATATATGCACTCATGAATAAATAGATAAATAATAAATACATAAAAATAATCAATACTCTAATCATAAAATAATAATATCACATACTATATAAATACACAGCTAAACACGAGTAAATATCATATATACTCGTGTTAGTAAACATGTAAATAATTAAATAAATAAATATATAATCATTTAATAAATAAATAAACACTTAGTTAATTTTAATTAATCATGAATAATAATATCATAGTTATCCAACACGAAATACATAATTAAATACAAATAAATAATAACATATATGCACTGAACAAATAGATAGATAAATAAATAAATAAATAAATTTTAGTAAGCATGAATAAAATTAATATTAATAAGTAAATATATCAATAATAATAACAAACAATTACATAAAAATCCATCAAATACAAGAAACATAAAAATAAAAAGAAATAAACAATCATGAATAAATAAATAAATAAACACTCATTACAACAAAATATGCTAGATAAGATGAATATGCATCCAAACTAATATAGGGGTTCTCAAATTACCAAATATAGTAAAAAACGACTAAAATCATGTTGAAAATAGCGAACCAAGTTGACCAAGTAGAGCCGAATCAAGTAACAATGATAGGCCAGGTAACTGGACGCGGACACAGGCTTGAGCATAACCATGGGACTGCTAGGCAGGTGAACTAGGTTGAGTAAGCGGACGTGAATGTTGGCTTGAAGATGTGAACACAGGGATACGGGTCCGATGGGGAGGGTGCCACCCGTTGCCAAAAAATGCCAACGACGGTGTGGCTGGGGCCACCACCGGTTAGGATCGATGGCCAAGCCGACAAGGATCATGGTGGTGGTGGCGATCGGTGGACTCCGATCGCTGGTTGGCCGAAAAATATCCGAAAAGGGTGAAATCGATGTCGGGTGCGGTGGCGTCACCAGCGGCGATCCCGGCCATAGCGTTGCTCATGGATTGGCCGAAGGTGGCTCGTCGAGGCCTGAAAATAGGTCGAACGGGTGGCAGCGGTGGTGGAAATGACTGAAAAAGTATTGTTGCCAGTAGCGACTGTGGTGGCGTCAGTGGTTGTGAGTGGTATGGATAGATAGTTGACAACGAGGTGGACCTGGGGGTGCCACTCTTGTGGCAGGGGACAAGTCGAAGACTCGTTGGTGGCGAGCTGAAGTGATCGCCGGCCGGCAGTACTAGGGTGGAAATCATCTCAAATGTGAGAAAATCTATGGAAATTGATAGGAGAAAGCTAGGGCTATCGTGGATGGCTCTGATCTTGCCACATGGCACGATCTAAATGTCTTACAAGTCGTGGCCTAGTAGGGCCCACCTATAGGTATATGTAACATGTATATGGACAGAAAGCTCAGATCGAGACTGTTCAAAGTCAAAACTAACTCGAGTCCTAAAAGTTACTCTATATGTGGGAATCGAGGCAAGAAGGCTAAATGAGTCTCGAACCTTTAACTCAATCGAATGAAAATCTATGACTCACATCAAGGTGGAGCTCACAGGGGTAATATGCTGATCTAAAATCCCGATAATGCATGCAAATGAGATACCCTAAAAATCCCAAACATAAACTAAATGCTACAATGGCCTAAATATAGGCTTGCAACCCTAACTAACCCATAAAAATCATCTATATACCTCATGTATATAGTGATAACTCAAACTCTGTTATAACTTAATTGAAGCTATCGCTTGCATGTCGGGTATACTCAGCCATTATATATACTCATATGGCCATTTAAGCCCTATATTCATGGTCTAAAAACTAGTTTGGCCAGAGCTCGCTCAAACCGACTCATGATTGGCCCGAACCAAGGAAAACTACAAGTGAGTAAAACCTTACCCGAAGCTGGGTTTTACATAGGGCATCCAAGTAGAGAGAAAGTGTGACTAGGGCTTGCAAAAGTAGTGAGATCAACCCCCTTATGCGCCTTTTATACCTCCCATACTTTCAATTTATCTAAAAATGCCCTTCTACTAATTTTAAAATACTAAACTACATCTGGTCCCCTTATATGGATCCTAAATGGGTAGATACGATTCCATAACGATCGCCTGAAATAAACAAGTAGGTCTAATTAGGATCTTTGGCTGCCTAAATATGATTGACTCACTTAAATTCTATTGAAGGTGTAAAATAAGTGTCTAGCCACTTGGATAACTTGAAAGCTTGGCAGACGTCCTTTAATTGAAAGACTTAGTTCACATGTAATTGTGTCCATCCTATCCACCATAATTTAACCTCAGTCCGATTGCTTATGCCATGAAATTTAACTTGGCTGATTATTCCCAACTATGAATAAACGTTAGAAAAATAATCAACATAACCAAATTTAATACAATCAACATCATAACTAGAAGAATTCTAAGTATATTGATATTATTTTTGACTAAATATACAAAAAAAATTTTTATATAGTTAGAAAATGAAGAATCAACTATTAATATCTACTCCTCGAGAGAAGAAAATAAAAACTAAATAATAATGGTAGAAGCATTAATTGTTACATTGGTGTTCTAGGGTATAAAAGGTAACAGCTCAGAATGCAGCTAAATTCTATACGTTGTGAGAAAGTTCGTTTTCCCGCAAACACTTCGTTTTGTAAACTTGCTACATTAATATAAATTTTGATCTTTTTGCTTTAAAAAATACAATAGATTTTAGCTGGGAATGGGCAAAATCTGGTCGTCTTCGACTATGGAAGCCGTTGGAATTAAGCTGTATCTGGCCACATTTGCGATGTCAATTATAACGACCATACTAGATGTCTTAACGGTTTTATTCTCATTATATTTGTTAGATCGCGACTAGTGATTGTTACGAACTAGCGAAACAAAATTACTATTTGTGACTAAATAGGAATCCGATCAAATTGACTATAAATTCTTTGTCACCAGCCCTTTCTTTGTAAATTATTATATTTGTTAATAAATATAGCTATCTACTTGACATGTGGCGTTTAAAAATGTGATGTTACAAAAATAATGTTGTGTTTATATGATATATCTTATAAAAGGAAAATTTTATTAAAATTGGCCATGTGTGTAACATAGTTCATCGTATGTTCAACAAACACTTTTTATTATTGGAAAAATATTTTCTTTTTCTTATTCATAATAATAAATTTTCCTTTGTCCCCAAAATAAATCTTTTCTTATCCTAAAATGTGGTTTCAAGGAAAAATTTTAGGCTTGCCTTGTCCAAATGTCCTTATAAATAAATAAGGAACCAGTAGGAGATTCAAGTTCATCTAATTAAAATATAATAAAATAAAAAATATATTAAATTATTTTAATTTTATATTCATTTAATTAAAGTTTAACCTTTAAAATCAAGGGATATTATCCTATCAAATTTAGAGTTTATTTTTCACAAATTCCACGAAGACGATCTAATTCTATTCACTATCGCATCTATAATTAATAATAACAATAACAATAATAATAATAATAATGAATCTACTATTTGTAGAATTTTCATTTTCCCATTTTTTTTGGCAATACCGGGCTGCAATAAAGTATAAGTGGGCCCGACTAACCTCCATAACCGCCGTCAGACTCCATATTGCCAACTAGCCGTCCTTCCCTACATCGGCTGCCGGCGCAATGGACAATCACGCCGTTGAAGGCGACAACGACGATCGCCCCACCACTTTGGTTCCAACGAGGACAAATTTGCCAAGAATGCTGCTGCCGACAAATCCTGTGCTGGCGTCGACAATTCCATTGCCCGTCATTGAAGATGGAAATCTAGCCGTCAACAAAAATCTCGCGGCCGTCAATAAAAATCTTGTTGCCGCCAACGAGAATCTCACCAACCTGGAAATCTTGGCACCAACAATAATCCCCCTGCAGCCAAACCCAAAAATCTCCCCGCCGATGGTAGTTTGGCCGCCATTGACAGGAGTGTGGGCGGCAATCCAATTGTTACCTACTCATATGTGCTTGACCTATAGGCCAGGTTAATCATGTATATAGCACGGTCATATATGGTGCAACCTAGGGCCGGAGATGATCAGTGGGACCCACACTATAGGACAAGTCAAGGATGCTTATCCGGTTGTTGAGATTTACCCGTTGGGTTTTCTCTGTCACTTTCGTCCTTAATTTTTCTCCCTTCTCCAAGAGTAAAAACCGACATTCCCTTCTTCGTCTCCAGCAAAGTGGAGTTTTTTTGCTTAACTTGGTTGATGTTGTTGGGATTATAACGCACAAAATCCTTAAACTCCTTGATATGCTTTGACAAGTAATGAACAAGAGTCAATAAATACATAATAATTTAATGTGGAACCTCAAAATATAAGGGAAACCATAAACCATCCACTATTACTAATAATAAGTACACAAATCACTCTAATTGGGAAATTCTCACACTTTCCAATTAGAAACAACTCACAATCTTCTAACTGGAACACACTCCAATTAGGAAACTCACAATTTACAATTAAAACAACACTCTCAATTGTGTACTTTCTTTGATTCAGTTATATATATCTCTTTCTTTTACCTCACAATACAACTACATATATATAGGAAAAGAAAACCAACCTCATAGATACCAAGAACCAAATACTCATCATCTTCAACACATTAAGGTTGGTTTCAGCATCCTTCACATGGAAAAGAGATACAACCCTTATAATCCCCCTTCTCAACCCATGTGAAAAACTCCTTGAAAAAACTTCGACTATGCACCACTTGTCGATCACCGGTCGAACTTGAAACACCATTGTCAATCGCTTGTTGACCGCCAACACATGAGGAGGGAAATATTTTAACACTTCTCTCCTCCCGACTCACGTGGAATGCACTTTATCTCCTCTGATTGGAACTTCTAGCACATCTCCCCACCCACCCTCTTGGGGACAAGAATTACAACTTTACTTTTCGTCATTTAGGATGAACTTCTCTTCAAACATCTTTACTAACCCATCTACTTGGGTTTCGAAAAATAGCTTATTTTCATCTGCCAACTTGACAACAACTTTCCTTCTATCATGAGTATGATCATTACCAAGAATCTTATTACCGAATTCCATTTCTACCTTAGGATGATCAACCCGTCGACGCCATACTTTCTTAGGAGACCCATCAAAGGTACTTCCACTCTTGACATATCGAAATAATGTCCTGTACAAGCTGCCATATTTTTTTCCTTTCGCAATGATAAGTGCACCCTTGGATAACGTCCATACTCCTCTAGCAAATTGAGAACTGTGGCCAATATCATCCAACTTGCCTAAAGACAATATATTTTCCTTCAAGCTTGGAATATGTCTCACATTCTTCAAAAATAATTTGTGACCCAAACTAGTCACCATATGCACATCTCCCATGCCAACAACACGTGATGTGTTACTATTTCCCATCTTCATCATTCCCAAATTTTCTGATTTATAGGTAGCGAAGAACTCTCTACATGATGTTGCATGAAAGGAAGCTCCAGAATCTACAATCCAACTTGAATTATCCGTCTTACGAAAGCACTCATCATTACAAGAAGTAAAAAGTATTAAGTCATTTCCATAATTAATAGAATTGACTTCATCATTTTGTTATTCTTGGTCCTTTTCCTTGTCATGTTGCATATCCCTTGTTAATTTTTTACAATACCTTTTTATGTGACCAACCTTGTTACAATAAAAACACCTTATCACCTTTCTTCCATTATTTGTCCACTTGAACCCACTCTTACTCTCCTCAGAAACCAAGGCTTGCCCCCTAAGGATGAAGTTGATATTGCTGACTTTCTTCTTAGCTCCTCTGACAAGAGTGATGCAGTAACAAAGTTTAAGGTAAGTTCAGAACATGGCTCAAACTCATAATTAAATTATCCCATGAGTCTGGCATTGAACAGAGAAGTAAGGTGGCTTGTTCTTCCTCATCAACCTTTACACCTGTTCCCAATAGGTCATTCATCAAGCTATTAAACACATTTAAGTGTTCAAGAATAGAAGTTTCATCCTTCATCTTCAAATTATATAATTGCCTCCTTAGAAAAATTTTACTTACTAAGGATTTGTCTTCATATATTTTGTGAAGATTATCCCACAAAGCCTTTGTCGTTGTATCAGCAGTATGTACATTGAATAACACCTTATCATCCAAGGTCAATAAAATATCAGCCTTAGCAATCTCATCTTTTTCAATAAATTGTGCATCTGTCATATCTTCTAGTTTAAGATTCTCGTCTTTAAGAGCAATAACACATCCATCTTTTACCAATATGGCATGAATCTTCACCTTCCACATAGGAAAATTACTTCCATCAAATTTAGGAAGTAGAAATTTGGTTGTACTCTTCTCGACCATCTTGTCAAAAGCAAACAAGAAGTTTAATCTTCTCCATGAACCTCCACAGGCGGACGAACCAAAGCTCTGATACCACTTGTTGGGATTATAACACACAAAATCCCTAAACTCCTTGATATGCTTTGACAAGTAATGAACAAGAGTCAATAAATACACAATAATTTAATGTGGAATCTCAAAATATAAGGGAAATCACAAACCATCCACTATTACCAATAATAAGTACACAAATCACTCTAATTGGGAAATCCTCACACTTTTCAATTAGAAATAACTCACAATCTCTAACTGGAACACACTCCAATTAAGAAACTCACAATTCACAATTAAAACAATACTCTCAATTGTGCACTCTCTTTAATTCAGTTATATATATATATCTCTTTCTTTTACCTCACAATACAACTACATATATTTAAGAAAAGAAAACCAGCCTCATAGATGCCAAGAGCCAAATACTAAATAGTCATCATCTTCAATAATTCTTCTCGAATTTCTAGTACCTCTTGGAATAACTCCATGTCTTTACGATTCCCCATGTAATTGTACGTCTTTTCACATTCATCATATGATGAGGGACTCCAACAAATGTATTGAAAGGGAGATCCGTGTGGGAGGATATAAATTTCAACTTCTAGGCATTGTTTTATGAATTGATTTGTTATATAAGATGTCAGGAATATATGTGATATCAACAAGTGCGTTCACTGTATTTGACTTGTCTATTATAATTCAATCCTTTATTATTCACTAAATTTGGTCACTTTAGTACTTATTTACCGTCAATTCTCATTTGTTTATGCATGCATTCATTTGTATGTTTGAGTTTTCCTTCTTTGATACAATATAGTCCATATCATTGTCTGCTTATTTATATATTATATTCATCTAATCACTTGTTGTGCATGCCTCTTCTCCTCTTTGTTTCTAATAATGCAGTCTATCTTAAGGGTGGCTAGATCTGGCGCCCCTATATTAAGGGAGTTAGATTGAATTGTCATTCAGGACAGTTGAAGTTTGATGCATCTAGCCTCCCTCCCTTTTGGCCTAAATGTTTAAAATTTTTTTTGAAAGTTTGGTTAAATTTATTTTAACTTTTTAAATAAGATATATTAGATAATTTGTATTGTTCATTTTTATTATAATTAAGTTTGATTTTTCTACTGCCTGTTTGATAATATAAAAAAATTATCCCCTTTCCTAGAAAATAATAATAATAATAATAAAATCCACCGTTTTGTGTAATTTTTATTTTCCAGCCTTTTTTTGAGAAATGGGCCCGCATATGTGTACAAGTGGGCCCGACCGACCTCCACATTCACCGTCAGACTTTATATCGGCGGCCAGCCGTCCCACACCTACTCCGGCAGCCGGCGCCTTGGATGACCACCCCATCGAAGACAACGGCGACGATCACCCCCACCACTCCAGTTCCGACGGCGATGAAGCCGCCGAAAATGTCGCCACCGACAAACCTGGTGCCAGCGTCGATAATTTCGCCGCTGGCAAACCCACCGATGCCAAAAACCCAGGTGCTGAAGACGGAAATCTCGCCAGCTGAAAAAATCCAGCGGCCTTCGACTAAAATGTTGCCGCTGTCAACCTAACTGACAAAGCCAGAAATTTGGCCATAGACGATAATCCCTCCGCCACGCCTAGAAATCTCCCCACCGACGGGAATCTTGCGGCCAAATCCAGAAATCTAGCCTTTGGCAAACCCACCAAAAATGCCTTCGGTGCCAATGACGGCGACGCAAACTTGTTGTACAAAGAGGGGTTAATTTCCACTAAAGATAACAAGTTCACTTTGAGAACTATTATCTAAGTGACTAGCAAGAAAATAATTGTACTAAAAGTCACTCCAAGATAAAATTCCCAGGAAAGTGTAGTGGAACACATTAGTCCACTTCAAAACCAACTCCTAGACAAAAGACAAATAATTTTAGTAGCACAATCATTATCACGCTAGTGACTTAGATAATAGTTCTCAAAGTGAACTTGTTATCTTTGGTAAAAATTAACCCCTCTTTGCACAACAATTAGTATCAGAGCTCTGGGTTTATTTTAGTATGCTATGTGGTTGCGACTTACGCTGATCTTCCACATTAAAAAAATTTTCCTTGGGCTAGTTAGCATTCTGAGCTCCTAGTTTATTTTAGTATGCTATGTGGTTGCGGCTTACGCTGATCTTCCACCTCAAAAAATTTTTCCTTGGGCTGCTTGGCATTTCGTGCTCCTGGTTTATTTTAGTATGCTCTGTGGTTGACACTTACGCTGATCTTCCACATCATTTTCCTTGGGCTAGTTGGCATTCCACATCGATAGCTATTAAATAGAATTTGTAGCAGAAATGGCAGACAACACAAAAGAATCCACATCAAAGTTAACAGCTTCTTCATCTTTAATTTTGGCAAGAATTGTTGTGACAAATATAAGATTTGTAGTGGAGATTTTTTATGGTACCAGTCATTTCGGCATGTGGCAAAGTGGAGTTTTGGATGCCCTCTTTCAATAGGGTCTATACATTGCCATTGAAGAATTAAACCCAGATGATGTTGAGTAGAAAGAATGGAAGATGATAAATAGAATAGCATGTAGTACCATTCGATCGTATCTTTTAGAAAGCAGAAGTATGCATTTTCTAAAGAACCTTCTGCAAGTAAATTATGGAAGGCACTGGATGAGAAATTCTTGAAGAAAAGCAGTCAGAACAAGCTCTATATGAATAACAGATTGTTTTGCTTCAATTATGTTCCAGTTATCTCTATGAATGATCATATTACTAGCTTCAATCAGCTAGTAACTGATTTGGTGAATATGGACATGACTTTTGATGATGAAGATCTGGCTCTAATGTTGTTGGGATCACTTCCTCATGAATTTGAGTTTCTTGAAACTACTCTACTTCATGGGAAGGCTGTTGTGTCTCTCAATGAAGTAACTGTATAGTTATAAATCCTGAAATTGCCCTTCTCTTCTTCTATTGAAAATTTATTCTTTCTCTCTCTTTGTAATATTTCCTTAATTAGTGAAATATTATATTAACTTTTGGTATTTTATTTTATGTCTATTTAATAGCTATTATTGGGTATAGTTGTTATTAATAATTGTACTATTAAATTACTTGTCTTAGTAAAATTCTGTATAGAAGTTGGTTTTTAAGTGGACTAGTGTGTCCCACTTCACTTTCCTGAGAATTTTATCTTGAAATGATTTTTAGTACAATCATAGTCAAGCTTGGCAGCCTCTACCAATACCAAACTATTTTTTAATATGAAAGGGAAGACTTCTGCGCGCTCCTTCCCTTGCGTGCTTTTCACGCTTAGGACGCTTGCAGATGGGGCGCTCAATACTGAGCACAACCAAACTAAGGCCATTCTTCTATGGACTATGCTTCAGGGTTAGTAAACCTCCTCTATTCTGTCTAACCCAATTGCCATTTACAGACCCATGAGCGTCAGCTGGTTGAAAGCCGCAGTCATTCTTTAGAAAGCCCGGTTCTTTTGTCTTTGAGCTTCTTTTCTCGAAGGAGATCTGGGACTTGAGGATGACTCTCCTATTGAAGTGCTTAATCCAATAGATCTAAGACTGAGTAGTGTCTTAGTAGTCTTATCTTTTTAATGCACTCCTTAGGCCGAGTGAAGGCATTGGTATGCGTTCTTTTGCCTGCAAAGTGAACCAGCTTTCCTTTTCAATTGAATGTCCTCCTTACCAAAGTTGGAAACTTCAACAACTGAATTGTTGGAATTCCATGAAAGAGTCTCTGGCAGTAAGCACAACATCGTTTCTTTCCACGTGAGATGCAAGACTTTCATGGAGTTCCCTGTCTTTCTTTGGCAGACGGTTTGTGCCATGATGAACATGGTTTCATTGCACCATATTCAAATCTTGATCGACCAAATGACTTTACTGTAGGAAGAATCCAAGAAGAGGTGATACACTGATTCTAGATGAAGCAATCCAGAGTTCTTAATGAACAAAATCTTGTAGAATCAAAAGTGACTCTAGTTTATGGTCAGATGAATGAACACCCGGGAGCTCGTATGAGAGTTGGTTTGACCGCCCTACATGACGATGTCTTTTGGACAGTTTTCTGAAAACCCCATAAGCATACCGATGTAAGAAAGGCTAGCTTCCATTAGGGGATCAAAAGGGCCCTGTCAAATTGAGCTGACGCCCCAGAATTTGCCAGGACTATTCCAGTGAGTCCTCCTATGGTGAACAAAAAGATGGACCCTACAGCAAATAACATGGGTGTTTTGTATTGTATTAAACCTCCCCACATGGTAGCGATCCAACTAAAGATTTTGATTCCAGTGGGGACCGCTTTGATCATGGTAGCTGCGGTGAAGTAGTGCCGTGTATCAATGTCTAAGCCCACTGTAAACATATGATGAGCCCGAACAAGAAATCCAAGAACACCTATACTTTATCATATTCAGTCGAAAGAGTTTAGGTCAGACTTTCAAAGCGACTCTCGATGGGAGAATCGAGGCTATTCAGGAAGAATTATAACAATTTCCTAATCCTAACGAAGTAGTTCCTCTGGAATCCAATGAACAACTTCCTCAAAGGAGAAGTGATCCAATTTTCCCTCGTAAAGAATTTAGTCGATATGGGAGTGTATCTAAGTTCACTAAGTGAGCAATCCATCTCTCAATCTCCCCTCTCTTCTTAAAAGCTTTCCAAGGTAGATCTTAGTCTAAGTAGCCTATAGGATAGGATTGATTGTCAGTCTAACGAACGAACGAACGTGATCGCGAGTCCGAGTATAAACCATCATGCATCTCATAAGCCATTTATTTCCTATAAGGTTCTTCTTCATTTTTGATAGTTACCTTCTATCTATCGCGACTGAGTTTGCGTACCATTCTGATTTTCAAAATCCTTCAACCACTCGATCAAGAATACATTCCCCAAATAACAAATCTTGACTAAAAAATTTGGAAGATTTAGAGTGCCTCTATATTCCCGAAAGACTCGTTCCATCCATCATTCAATCAGTCCATCTTATCTCTTTTTCATAATTCCTCTCCTTTTCAATCGTTCGTTCCTATCGTGAAATCGATCGGGAGTAGCTCTAGGTCTACTTTTGCAGAGAAAAATCCGCTTAAAAAAAGAGTGAAAGGAAGGTGGTGGGGGTGAAAAGCACTCCAAATCGCTTTTCTTTTTGAGATAAAACATGGCTAGAAAGGTGGTTGGGGAAAAACAGGGCTTAGCGTACTCCAAGCCAATCTTATCTTTGATAGACAAAGACACTTTAGTCAACTAGGATAGACACATCCTTTCCATCTTTTCAGTTAGACAAAATTCTTGGTCTGTGAGATGGCAAAGTTCTAGTTCCATACAACAAGGGAATTGTTAGGCCGCTTAAGCGCAACAAGCAAAGCAAGCTTTGGATGGATGGAAACCTCATCTTTCCATATAGCCATCAGAATATCAACTTACCAAGGCAGATGCCCCGGGCTTAAAGATGTCACGGTTCCAGCTTTCCCGGTTTGATCAGGTGGCAGTTGTCGTGGTTCCTACCCCTTCCTTTGCCGAAGCTTCTTTCAAGGCCCATAGACTCTCTTCGTATAAGTAAGGGAATGTACCTCTTGCAGGGAGTCTTTTGTCCCAACAAGTCGCAATTGTTCAACTTGACTTTACTCTACTTCTTTACTTGACTCTTTTTGCAAAACATCTTTTTTAACTACCCCGATCTCACTACTGAAGAAGGGCTTGATTGAAATAGGGCTCTACTGGAAGCGGTTCAACTAGCCGGGAGTGGTTCTACCAACCGGGAACCTCGCTGACCCATAAGAAACCAAGACAACACTTACACATAGCAAATCGAGTAGCGTATACCAACATCGGCTTAGAGGGTGCCCAGGCTTGATGGGGATCCAGGGCGCCGAGGAGTTGCATTTGCTCCCACCCGAACTATGCGAAGCTGAAGCAAGAGCAAAAGCAAGGCATTTGCGCTTTGCGCCTGACAAAGATAGGCGAGCGGAGCACTTATGCGTCTTGATGAAGCCTAACCTTTATAAATAGGGGGGCTGCTTATGCGCAAAGTGAGAAGCGTAGTGCCCCATCTACCTACTAGTAGGGCTGAAGCAAGGCATTAGCTCACAATGCCCCATCTAGTAAGGCTCTCGCAAAGCGCACAAGCGCTCTAGTGGAAGTCAGGCCTTAGTGCACTCATGTTTTGAAACTTTCTGCTCTCACTTCACAAAGCTTTGCTCGTTGGCTATTCCTACTTTTTGTAAGGCAAGAGACTTTTCTATTCCTACTAAAGGAAAGAGTTCCTAGCTTATAGCTCTAGTAAGGCAAGTCCAACCTAGCTTGAACTAGCTACCTTCCCCACGCACCCACCGCCCAGGCTTCAACAATGACGGTTCTGCTCCCTAACTGACCTTTCAAGGCTTTAATCTACACTACCTTCAATCGCTTTCAGAGTCCCAAGGTTACATTAGTGCTATACTTTAGAAAGACTCCACTTCCATCTTTGAGAAGTGTATTTCTTCTTAAAATGGTATCCGTTATGGTCGCAGTTTGTTACGTCCGATAAAAATTAACCCGTTTACACAACAAAAGCCACCACACGACGTCCGGAACAGCGAGGCCGCTCCCCCGTATCTCCTGGTTGATTTTCGACGGCCAGATCCTCACCGGCGGCGGGGGCCGCAATCCAGAAGCCTATAGGAGCCAGGCCGCCACCAAGGCCCTGATCGACGCCTGGGGCGTCTGCTACATCCTCGGCCGTGGCAAACTCAGCCACCACAACTGGGAAGAGTCGCCGCCTCCGTCTCCGCCGCCCACACGGCCTAGACCATCAAACAGTGCAAGAACCGCATGGACACCCTCAAGCTGTCCTACAAGCTCCTCACCGACGGCAGTCGCTCCCGCTTCTTCGCCAAGCTCAGTCGCATCCTCGGTGGCACCGACCCCGCCCCGCAGTTTTCGGCGACAGTTCCGACGAAGACTTGATCGGAGGGATCAAGCAAGGACCTGTCGCCGCGGCGGCGGGTGGGCGAGAAGGAGTTGCCAGCGGGGACGTTGGGGAGGGCGATCGAGGGTTTTGCGGAGGAGATGGAGAAGATGAAGCAGGAGGCGAAAACGTGGGAACAGTGGAAAAGTCTTGTGAAGAATTTCGAGTCGGAGTGGATCAACTTCTGCATGCATACCCAGGAAGAGATAAACAAGTTGATCAATAAATAATGGTGATCAACAACAATTTGTTGGTGTATGATGATCATACCCTGTCAAAGTTTGGATTCCTGCTATCGTTGAAGAACCAGATGAACAATTGTTAGGGATGGTGGAGATCAACAACAATTTGTCTGTGTATGATGATCATACATTTTCAAATCATGTTGCAGGTTTGGAATTTTGCTGCCATTTTAGTTTTGTTTCTATTCTACATGAAAGCCCAGATGGATAAAGCTAAAGATGGTGAAGATCGACAACAATTTGTTTGTGAACGAGGATGATACACTATCATGTGTCATAATAGAAATCTGCTATTCTTTGTTGTAAAGGTTGAGTTCTGTAATTCTTGCTTCCATTTGTGATAAAGTGTAATTGCTGGTTGGGAAGTTGTTTGGGAGAGTCGATTCCATGAAGATTATAGATGATGCACATCAACATCAATTTTTTTCTGTATGATGATCATACACTGCCAAAATCATAACGCACGTTTGGAAATCTGTGATCTTTTTTCTCCCATTCTTTATTCATTCCTTGTCCTAAAGGTTGAGGTCTGGAATTTTTGCTTCACTTTGTGATGATGTGTAATTGATGGTTTGTGGAAGTTGTTTGATAGAGTTGATGACTACATGGATTGGGTAAAGACTATAGATGATGCAGTTCTCGTATGTGTATGATGATGATAGACTATCAAAATCATAATGCAGGTTTGCAAATCAGTTATCTTTTATCTTTCTCTTATTCTGTATTTGATTCCTTGCCATGAAGGTTGTGAGCTCTGTAATTCTTGCTTCTCTCTGTGATGATTTGAAACTGCTGGTTTTGTGAAAATTGATTAGGCTCTCCATGAACTGGGTTGTTTGAACTGTTGATCATAGAGATATGAATGACTAGTGAGCAGCAAGGTTGATGAATTTGGCAAGGTTTGAACTGTGTAATTGCTGGTTTGTGGAAGTTGATAGACTTTGTGACCTGGGTTGTTTTAACTGTTGATCATAAAGATGGGAATGATCAGTGAGCACCAAGACATGCATTTGGCAATCGAGTTTCCCTTCATGATGGTGTGATATTGCTGCTTTTGTGGAAATTGATTAGACTCCATGAATTGGGTTGTTTGAACTATTGATCATGAAGACAGGAATGACTATTTAACAGCAAGGCCGATAAATTTGGCAACCAAGTTTCCCTTTTTGATGATGTGTAATTGCTGGTTTGTGGAATTTGAAGACTCCATGAAGTCGGTTGTTTGAACTGTCGATCATAAAGATAGGAATGACTAGTGACCAGCAAGGGCTGATGAATTTGGAAATCAAGTTTCCCTCTGTGATGATGTGTAATTGCCGGTTTGTGGAAGTTGATAGACTTCATGAATTGATCTTTTAACCTGTTTGTATTTGTTTATTCCTTAGTGTTGGATAGATGACAATGACCAAACAAATGGTTATAGCTTACCAGAAGCATTGGTGTTTGGTGGATATGATGCTCGTTTTCTTTCTTTGTAGTTTGAAGTTTGATGGTTTTAGGGATGCTGGACCTATTATGACATGTTAAATGGGACCCAATACACTTCAATTTGATTGAACAAAACATATCACATACTAGAAAATGCAAATAATACATTGAATGTTTTTTATTGAAATACAAGAAAATAAAATAATACATTTAATGTTTTCTATTTATATATTTGTTTAATTAGAGTTTATCTCTAAAATCATAGCCTATTCTCATCAAATTTAGAGTTTATCTACCACAATTCTATCTTTAACATTGTGACATCTATGGCTAATAATTATAATAATTATGATGATGATAATGGTGAACTTTATGACCCGAGTTAGAGTTTTACATTAATGAACCAGTCCGTTCAAGCATCAGTTCGAGTCGAATTAGTTTTATGAACCGCATGTTGAGTTAATGATAACTGTGAATTATTAATGATGAGGGTTAAGTGTACTTAAGTATATAATGATAACGTTACAAAGATAGTAAAAAATGAGTTATCATAGTACATAACAGGACATACTTGTTTTTTTATTTGATCAAAGAATTATTTTTAAGCCAAATAACACATAAAGATGCGTTATAGAGTAGTTTGCATGAGTTATTAGTTATAAAACATGTCATTGTCATGTTATGGTGTATATTATATTTTTATGAGATATTTTCCTATTTTTTGGATTTTTTAAGAATTTATTAAAATTATTTATTATTTTTGACTTGAGTCGGAGTTTAAGTCAAATTTTATTTATGAGATTACCCCCAAGACCTCCTTCACCATTTTTCTGCCCCAAACCCGAATAGACTTCCAGTTGCCACCCGGTCTCCACGACACCCCAACCCTGCAAGATCACACCGCCTATCCCAACATCAATTGGTCATTGTCCGCGCCACTCTACCCCGCCGTGCCGTCGATGCTTCCTCCTTCAACCCCTGATCATTTCCCCCATACCCAAGCCGTTGCCGAGGCCAGCCAAGGGCCAATTTGACAACTGATAGACAACAATTGACTCATCACTGCTGGCAATCATCGCAGTCTTTGCCATCCTCACCACCACCACCATTGGGTCAAACTTGCATAGCCGGTGCCCACCCATAACCCCAATTGCTTTGTTAGAAAAGTTTCTAGAAAACTGTTAGAAACTACCGAAAAATCGGAAGCCGTCGAATTTGAAAATCAAACTTGTTGAAATTCGCCAGATCTTCCACCGAATTCATTTAGTTGAACACGATCAAACTTCAAACGTTGTCAGGTGCCGAATTTGAGACTTGAGCCGCACGACAAAACCCTAGCCGTCACTGATTGTTGACTATGCGAGGTATAATTAACTTCGATTTAATTTCTTAAAGGTGATAATTATTAGCACAATATGCTAGGATTGATGAATTGATGTGTTAAATATTTTATTGTAATAAAAATATGAATTGATTGGTTGAATTGTATTAAAATGAATGGTAAGGAACTAATTAGGTAAATTAAGTAAGTATCGTAATCTAATGCAACGTAGCATAGGAAATCTTATATGGATTGATATATGATTGATGTGAGTGTGTCTTGATGTGTGTGTGCTATAGGATGTGTGAATACATTATAAGCGGATGTTAGCTTTTAGTTTGATGTGTAGATACGGAATATGATTTCGCCACCTAGGTGCGTGGATACAATTGGAGCTTTTACTAAGTCCATTTAGGAGTCGCTTTTGGTTTGACTTCTATACTCAGTCATGTTTTGTTTTAACATGTAAGCGGACATGTCGAGTGGTGGATTTATTGTATCCGACTCCACACGGGTCATCTAGTCGTATGAAATTCCTGATTAATAACCCTCCAAGATGAGATCCCTCGAGTTTGTTTTTGAAAACTCAGATCTAGATCATGATGCCTTTGGACCTATTATATAAATACCTTCGCAGGCCTATGTACATGTAGTTTTTCAAGTTTTTAATGCGAGGTGAAACGAGGGAAAACCAATGACTGCGTCTTAAGATAGGGCGTGTTTTCGTCAAAGTGGGCTCTGTAATTGGTGAGCATTTATTTTATTCCCAAGGGATCGTGATTGTAAGATCCCTCAACTTAATCTCATATCTAATACCTACTGGGATAAGATCTTGTTTATAAGTGGGAATGGCCTAGAGATTTTTTACTTAATTAACCACTTTTAAAGAAATGACTTAACCCATTGTGTTATACTTTGGGCTACCTGGAGAAGTGTGAAGGTTTACGTACCACTATGCAACACATGTCTAAACTTGTAGCTTCAACGGGTATTCAAGGCACATGCCTTAGAATACTCGGTCTCTATACTTAGGGTCAGGAGTGATACGGAGGATATAGAAGGGTGAAAAAAGACAATGATTTTCCCACACAAGGGATAATTTAAAGTGGCTAATGAATAAAATAAGATAGAAAGGAAGAGAATGATTTTCTTGGACAAGGGATAGTTTAAAGTGGCTAATGAATGAGATCAGATAGAAAGGGGACACTGTTGCGCGAGGCCGACGACTTCAGTTATTGTCATTATGAGAGTTTCTATGAGGAAGAGTAATAAGGTTTTCATTCTATAGGAAGGTAAGCTCTCCTGTGTCTGTTATTTATCATTTTTGGATTGGTAACACTAGTTAATGATGGCTTTTTATTATTTATGTAGGTGAGAACTGCGAGGAATATGCATTGTCAGGACTGTTGAAGAGTAGCACTTAAATTGCGCACACATGTACTTGTTGAATGTAATTGATGATGATGATGAATGTTGAACTCTTTGAATGATGAAATGTGAATGTCATTCTATAAATTGATATAAATATTTTGCATCTGATTGAAATTGAGAATGTAAATAAATAAGGTGAGCAATTGAGTTTAGACTCAGCTTAAATGACGAAGAGAGTAATGATAATTGGAATGTGTATGAAATGTTGTATTTTGATTGTGTTTTAGATTTTTATTGATATAAATATAGACTTTTTGTTATTAACAGGGTGGTACCTATTACACTTTTAGGGGAGAGTTTATCCATTTTGTTTTAAAAATAAATATTTTATTCAAACTTTTTGCTTATTTGGTTTATTTTATAATTGATTGTATACCACATCATGCATGTAAAATAATGTTAAGACTCAAACAACCCATCCATGTTTTGCATGTTGCATCACTATCTTGAGACAATGATGGTAGATCCAAAGCGGCTTAACCGAATCAATTAGAATAGTAAACGGTTTGGTTGTCGATAACATTTTTGGGTTGGTTCACCGATGAACCGAAACGGGGTGTTACAATAATAATAATAATATCAATAATTGTGATAGTTAATAGCAGTAATAATAATAATAATTTAGCAAAAATGGAGCATAAATTTTAATTTTATCACATGGAAGAATTAAAGCTCATTTACAAAAGAAGGAATTTTTATTATAATGACAAAAATGCATTGAGTTGGTTTATAATAAAATAAAAATTAGAATAAAAAAATTTACTCAATGGTCAACTACCCTGGACTGGGCAAGTTGGCCAAATGAAGCTATATATGTTAAGGGCGACTGGATATCCGATTGTTATAGATGATAGTTGAGTTTTGACGCATCTGGCTACCCTCCCTCTAGTGGTCGCCCGATCAAGATGTCGCTACTTAAATTCTTTTTATGTTTTTATTTAGGTTTAGTTAAATTTATTTTAATATTTTAAATAAGGTATATTAGATAATTTATATTTTTTATAATTAACTCTGATTTTTCTGCTACTTGATAATGTAAAAAAATTCTCCTTTTTCTTATAATAACAATAATAATAATAATAATAATAATAATAATAATAATAATAAAATTCAAAATTGTGTCCAATTTTAATTTTCCCGCCTTTGTGGGGAGAGGGGCCGCAAAGAGTACCGGTGGGCCCTGCCAACTCCGCAACCGCCGTCTGACTTCATATCGGCGCCGGGCCGTCCTCCCCCTACTCCGGCCGCCGTTGCCATGGACGACCACCCCATCCAAGACGACGGCGACGTTCCCCTCCACCCCTCCGATTCCGACGGCGAGGAAACTGCCGAAAATGCCACCGCCGACAAACCCGGTACCGGCGTAAACCTAGGCACCGAAGACCGAAATCTCTCCAGCGGCGAAAATCCCGCCGCCTTCGCCGAAAATCTTGCCGCCGCCAATGGGAATCTCGCCGACAAAGCCGGAAATATGGACGTCGAGGTAAATACCCCCGCCAAAGCCGGAAATCTCCCCGCCGACGGGAATCTTGCCTCTGAGTCCGGAAATCTCGCTGCCAGCAAACCCACCAGAAACGCCGCCGGCGCCAATGACGGTGACGCAAACCCACCACTGGATCAGCGCTGCCGCTCCCCCATCATCTCCAGCGTCATTGTCGACGGCCAGAGCCTCACCGGTGGCGGAGGCGGCAGCCCAGACTCCTACATCCTCGGCGACTGGGGCAAACTCAGCCAACAGAACTGGGAAGAGGTTGCCGCCCACGTCTCCGTCGTCCACCCCGACAAGACCTCCAAGCCTTGCAAGAACCGTATGAAGACCCCCAAGACGGCCTACAAGCTATTTGCCAACGTCGGTGGCCTCCGCTGGTTCGAAAAGCTCGATAGCATCGGCGGTGGCACCGACGCCGCCCCGCAGTTGACGTCGAAGATTCCGAGGAAGGCTAGATCGGTTCGGAACCACGTGGAGAAGTCGGAGAAGTTGAGCGAGGACCTGCCGCCGCCGGAAAAACGTCGGCGCGTGGAGCAAGAGTCGCCGGCAGGGAACTTAGCGAGGGCGATCGAGGGTTTTGCGAAGGCGTACAAGAAGGTGGAGAAGGAGAAGATGAAGCAGGCGGCGGAGATTGGGAAGCAGTGGAGGATTCTTATGAAGGATTTCGAGTCGGAGTGGATCAAGTTCTGCAAGAAAACCCAGGAAGAGATCAACAAGTTGAACAATAAATAATGGTGATCAACAACAATTTGCTTGTGCATGATGATCATACCCAGTCAAAGTTTGGATTCCTGCTATCTTTGAAGACTAAAGATGATGGAGATCAACAATATGTCTGTGTATGATCATCATACATTTTCATAATTTCTGACTGGGAATTCTGTTGATCTCCATCAACAGTTTCATAATTTCTGTTGATCTCCATCATCTTTAGCAATCTCCATCTGGGTTTCCATGTAGAAAAGAAACAAAACTAAAATGACAGTAAAATTCCAACAATTTGTTTGTAGATGAAGATAATACAGGTTTAGAAAGGTTAAGCTCTGTAGTTCTTCCTTCCTGTTGTGATTTTGATAATTTCTGACTGGGAAGTAGTTGTTTGGGAGATTTGATGATTCCATGAATTGGGTAAAGACTATAGATGGATGCAGATCAACAATAATTTGTTTGTGTGCAGGTTTGGAGATCTGCTCATTTTTTCTTCCGTTCTTTATCCATTCCTTGTCATAAAGGTTGAGTTCTGTAATTGTTGCTTCCCTTTGTGATGATGTGTAATTGATGGTTTGTGGAAGTTGTTTGAGAGACTTGGTGTCTCCATGGATTGGGTAAAGACTATAGATGGATTCAGATCAACAACAATTTGTTTGTGTATGATGATGATGATACGCTGCCAAAATCAAAATGCAAATTTGCAAATCTGCTATCTTTTTGTTTCTCCCATCCTGTGTTTGATTCCTTATCATAAAGGTTGATCTCTGTGATAATTGCTTCTCTCTGTGCTGATGCGAAATTGCTTCTTTTGTGGAATTTGATTAGGCACCATCAATTGGATTGTTTGAACTGTTTATCATAATGACAGGAATGACCAGTGAGCTGCAAGTCTGATAAATTTGGCAAACAAGTTTCACTTTGTGATGATGTGTAATTGCTGGTTTGTGGAAGTTGATAGACTTCGTGAACTGGGTTGTTTAAACTGTTGGTCATATAGATATAAATGACTAGTCATGAGCTTCAAAGTTTGACGAATTTGGCAATCCGGTTTCCCTTTTTCTTTTTTGGATTGAGTCAGATTTCCCTTTTTGATGATGCGTAATTATGAATTGGGTTATTTGAACTGTTGATCATAAAGATAGGAATACTCCTGAGGCAACAAGGCTGATGAATATGGCATTCACGTTTCACTTTGGGTTCATATGTAATTGCTTGTTTGGGGAATTTGATAGGCCTTATGAATTAGGTTGTTTGAAATGTTGATTATAAAGATAGGAATGAGTAGTGAACACAAGGCTGTTGAATTTGGCAATCAAGTTTTTCCTTTTTGATGATGTATAATTTCTGGATGTGGAATTTAATTAGACTCCATGAATTGGGTTGTTTGAACTGTTGTTTTTAAAGATGGGAATGACCAGTGAGATGCAAGGCTGATGAATTTGGCAATCAAGTTTTCCTTCGGAGTGATATGTAATTGATGGTTTGTGGAAGTTGATTGACTTTATGAATTGGGTTTTTGAACTGTTATAGAGATAGGAATGACTATTGACCAGTGTGGTTGATGAATTTGGCAATCAAGTTTTGATGATGTGTAATTGCTTGTTTGTGGAATTTAATTAAACTTCGTGAATTCGGTTGTTTGAACTGTGATCATAAAGATAGGAATGAGTGGTGAGCAGCAAGGTTGATTAATTTGCCAACCATGTTTCTCTTTGCGATGATGTGTAATTGCTAGTTTATGGAAGTTGATAGACATCAGGAATTGGGTTGTTTGAACTGTTGCTCATAAAGATAGGAATGACTAGTGAGCTGTAAGACTGATGAATTTGGCAATCAAATTTGATCTTTTAATCTGTCTGATTTGTTTATTCCTTAGTGTTTGCTACATGGCAATGGCCAAACAAAAGATTATAGCTTATGAGAAGCACGGTGGATGTGAATCTGATGCTTATTTCTTTCTTTGAAGTTTGATGATTATAAGGATGTTAGATCCATTATGATATGATGAATGGGATCCAATTCAGTTTAATTTGGTTAAACCAAACATATCACGTACTAGCCACAGATCGGGTATGGTGGCCACTTTGGTCCAACATGTGTCTATTGCCCTCAAATAGGGATTGTAAGTCATTATCAAGTTTGAGAGGATGGGGTTCTACATGAGACCCAGAAGATCAACAAGTTGCATGGGTGATAAGAAAGATACATCATAATGCAGGTTTGGAAATCCGCTTATCTTTTCTTCTTCTGATTTCCTATGCTTCTCTTGTTCATATGTCACAAAGGTTGAGCTCTGTAATTCTTGCTTCTCCATTTATGATGTGTAATTGCTGCCTGGGAAGTTATCGGAGAGAGTTGATGACTCTATAGAATTGGGTTGTGTGATTTTTTGATCATGAATAAGATATGAGTAGAAGCAGAAAGCTTGAAAAAGTTGGCAACGAAATCTGATTTTTAACCCGTCTGTTGTACTCGTTCGGCCAGTTCAACAAAAATATCAATGTAGCTTATGTGACGTACTGTGCTGTATAGAATTTCCTCTCTTTGGAATTTGATGTTAAATTAAATCCAGTATGACATTCTGATAAATATTGTCCAATCCAGTAGAACTTGGCTGGACCAAGCTTTGTGTATTAGCCACAAATTTGGTTTAGTCTGGCCTTTACATGTATTGCACTCAGTTGGAATGTAAGTCCCTACTGATCATCTTACATATGAGGTTGGAATTTGTGAGCATGCACGTTGGGAAGAATTAGTTGTTGGAGGAAATAGATGACTCCATGAATTGGGTTATCCGAAGTTTTGGTCATGAAGATATGAGTATGCAGCTAGGATGATGAAATTGGCGACGGTCTGTTTTAGTTTTCTTCCTTTGTGTTCGTTTTTCTTTCCGGAAAGAGGCTCGTAGGTTATTTGAAGCGTGGTCTTGGGATTTGATGGTTCTGGAGAGATTGATTTATTCAATATAATGTGTAAAATCTGGTATGGTAGCCTCTGCGGTAGCACAACGTTGCAACCTGCCCATTGTCAATTATATTTTATACACTCAAGAGGCCTCTTGAGGTAGGATTTGAATTTTGGCCAAGATTGATAAAACTGGAATAACACAATCAATTTGGCAGTTTTGATTCAATGGCAAAATAAACCTAATCAAGTAAACTCTCTAATTTCCTTCTGTTAAAGCTAGATGCAGTTTGTAACTTATAAATTTGGATGGGTGTTCGTGAGAAATTGGTTTGTCAAAATAAATTAGCCACGCCAATTTGGTAAAACGTTTAAACAATTAATTAAAGTAAATATAAGTTGAGCCGTGTGCATGTGAGTTGAGTTACTGTTTCTATTTGAAGCTTAAGATTAAACTTATTTAATCATAATAGATAAAGTAATACAAAATTACAATTTGGAACTTATTTCATTCCCCGGACTGCCAGAGTTATCTCACATGAACGTGTTGAAATCGAACAATTTAGTGGGTCCTTCTACTTAACATCTAAATAGATAAATATAATAAAAATAAATAATTGGGGCACTTATGAATTTTAAAATTAATATATTTTATCTCATTTATCAAAATAATTATAATAAGAATTAATTTCAAGTTATTTTTAAGTTACTATTTTTTTAAAAAAATCTAAAAATAGGTCATATAGATGTTTAAAAGTAAAAAATTATCAACTTATTTATATAATCCATTTTCCTTTTATATATATATATATCCCCATTATTTGAGACCCATTAAAATATGTTCAAATTAAATGAATAAATTATCTGAGCTATACATGTAGCCTGCCGTAATTTTTTCATAAAATATGTAAAGATTTAAAGGTTGTATGTAATTTCCAAGAAGCAAGGGTTTGTTTCTCACAAGATAATTGAACAACTACACAAGTCCACACCCACAATCACAACACTACCTGGCCAAAAGTTCATAGGAGCTTATTCAACAGCCAAAGGTCATATGAGAAGGCTACTTATTAGAGCAATTTTTTAATCTCACTGGGATATTTTGACGCCGAAGCTCCAAAACCGCCATAAATTATGAACCCATCGGTTAATTAAAAGGATGGCTAATTACATCTTTTAAATCAGGCCATTCGATAAATTATAGAGTGTATCCAAGTGCTATAAATCTCATGTAATCTAACAACTCATCAAAAATAATAAATAATAATACGAACCAAACATTGATAAATACTAAAAAAGTGCTCATGAACCCAAAAATTACATCCGTACTTACTTCCAAGTGAGAGTAGCATTTTTCTTTCTCTTCCCAACACAACATCCCATTAAAAAAATTTCCTTGGAGAAGCTTCAAGACTTTTATGAACATACGCATGCAAAAGCACTCAATATGCACAAAATTATACGTACATTTACTCTCCAAGAGGATTGCAAAGCAAAGAGTAAAAACATGCGCACTAGAGAAAATGTAAAATTAGTCCCCTTCTTGGCGAGAATCATGTTCATCAGTTGTTTATTCATAGTAATTAAATAAGTCCGGCTTCTTAATTATGGCTATGTCATTATTGCAAGAGGACTCCAAAGAGAGCTCGCTTTAAGTTAATTAACTTGATATATTCAATTCGATTTAGCTTGATGTTTAATTTGACTTGAGCTCACTAAGTGCGATGTTGCAAGCCAATGGCTTTTCACTTGAGCCTAACTTAAGAGCTTGATCAAATGTCATATAAAAAACAGTCCTACTGGGAAAAAATAAGTGTCAAAGTTAAAAATTTGTCAGTGGGCTTATATAATTTCAAAAGTATTTGAATGTAAAAGTGATTATTAAGCTGTGTTAAGATTAATACGAAAGATTACTCCTTTTCAGGCACGAGTTTTTTGGTAGGTGAAATGGTGAAGCATACGCTTTTATGTAGGTCAAGTGGTAATTCAATATGGTAGCAGAGAAAGGCCCGCTTCGAATCCCACCGGAAGCAAACAATGTTAGGAGCATCCAATGTTTTTACATACGTGCAAAAGCAAAAATGAAAAACTTGCACTCGGCGGAAAGTTTTAAGCTTAAATAAATATTAATGAATGTCTTTTTTTCATCCCACAAAGTTTTAGGCAAAGTGATTTTGGATAAAAGAATAATTTTTAAGTGAAATGGTGATTCAATTGAGTGTATTACTTAAACAATTCAATTGAGTGTAACAACTTCAACTGAACCAGTACGTTGGCTTTGTCATTTAATTTACACCTTGAAAGTTAGGTTTGCAAGCAGTGTAGTTAAGGGCATAATTGCAAAAATCGGATTCGGAATCGGTTTTAGGAGCCACTCGAATCGGATCGAATCGGTCTAAATCAGTCAGGAATCGGTTTAGTTGAATCAGCCTAAATTAGTCCTATACAAAAATTTTAATTTAGTCAAAATCGATAGGTTTTAAGTTATAAAACATGTTATTTTAATATTATGGTATATATTATCTTTTATGGCATTTTTTTAATTTTTTAAGATTTTTTTAAAATTATTTAGAGGTAGTTATTATTTTTTATACGAGTCCGATTAGAGTCAAGTTTTAATTACGAGAATGCCATTCTATTTCTTTTATTTTTTCCCCTCCTCTCTCCCACACCTGCCGCCCTCCTTTCCCCGTCACCATTCCCGCCACCGTCGCCGCACCCTGCTTCCCCCACTAGCCTTGTCTCGTCCTGCCCCCGCCACTACCTAAGACCCCCACCCCCTGTGCCTTGCACCCCCGCCCTGCCCCACACCACCGCATCGGCCCATCACCCTTGCCCCCCATGTGCCCCCCACCCCTGCCCCGCCCTGCTCCCGCCACCGCCGCCCCGCCCCACCACCCCCTTCTGCCCCTCCAGATCATCTCCCCTTCGCCTCCCTACCTAGCCCCTCGGTCACCCAATCGCCGCCCTCGTCGCTCACCACTCGCCGTTGCTGCCCTATCCTCCCCTTGCCCCATTTATCGACGCCATTCGGAATCGGCCGATTTGGGCCGATTCCAAAATTTGTTATAATCGGTCAAAATTAGCTCGAATCAACCGATTCACGGACCAATTCTTATTGAAGTCGATTTACCCCTTAAAGGCATCAAAGGCATATTTCATTATTATTTCCTAATTTCTTTACTATTTATCAGTACCAGCTATTTACCATTTATCGAATCTCCTATCGGTTATGGCTTTCCAACTATTTTGACCGGTAGCACATAATTAAAAATTTGTAAATTTTATGATGCACTATGCATAGGACTGTTCACGAACTCAAGTTTTATTCGGTCTAAGTCGGGTTTTTATAATTTTGAGTTTGAGTCGGAACCTGAACTCGTATAAAAGCCATTTTGAGTTTTTGATTAGGGTACAGGAATAGGGAAGGAGAGATGGTGGTTTTAGAGAAGTTGTGGTGGCCGGTGTTGGGCAGCCATTGACGGGCAGCGATGGACAATGGGTAGTGACGGGCAATGGGCGGCGAGTGGCGACGGATAACAACAGGCGACGGGCAGCGACCGGCGATGGCAGGCGACGGTCAACGAGTAGCGATAAGCAATGGAGGGGGGACGCCAGGCGACTGGTAGCAACGGGTGCGGAAGGGTCAAACCCCTACAATACCACCCTCCTCTTCCTCATCCTCTTTTTCTGGGTTTTGGGCATTGGTAGAGAGCATGAAGCTTTCTCTGTTACACCAGTACTACAATCCCGGCGGCGACCGCAGGAGCAACAGCCTCCGCTCCACCCACCAACCGCCACCGGGTCTGGACTCCGGCGTCAGCGCCTTCGAGGGCATCTTCTGTTCCCCCGCCGCCCACTTCTGGCTCGCCCTCCACGCCGTTTGATGTTTCATCAGCCTCCCCCTCGACTTCCAATTTTTTCGCCTCCTCTTCAACTACCCTTCTTCCGCCCACCCACCGCAGCAGTTCGCGCCGAATTAGACGACGAGCAGGTGGTGGTCAGTCGCCACGGGATACAGGTCCGGCCGTGGCCGTGCCCGAATCCGGCAGAGGTCATGAAGGCGCACCAACTGATCGAGGTGATGCAGAGGAGGTGCAGAGTTGCCGATTGTTGATCGTCGTCACCTGGACCCACGTGTGCACATTCCAGACCCTTCGCCTCACCGGTACCACACTAAATTATTTTGTTTTAAGTTGACGGTGAGTATAGGAAACGTTTCGGAAATGAAAGCAATATACGGGAGTCAAGCCTCTTCAAGTTACAATCCATCGGGTGGAGTCTAAATTGAGATAAGTCGATTTAAATTTAATAAAATTTGTGATCGAATTATTTATTACCTGAGTCAGTCAAGTTGTAAGTATCATGTTATTGAGTCGAGTTATAAATATAACGAGTTCGAATCAAGTTATAAATATGAAGAGTTTGAGCAGGGTTAAGTCTACTCATTAAAACTCGTAATTTAACTTGACCCATAACAACCCTAATTACGCACCACTTGAGTAATACAAAGAGCTCATAGTTACAAATTTTGGGCCACTTGCACCGTATACTTACATTAACCCAACCTTTCAAGGATACACAAATCTAATTATACATAGTAATAATGTCATTTCTTATCGAGAAAGGTTAACATTTTTTGAGATTTATTTCCAAAGACTAATAATTACCTTTAAAAAAATGATAAATCGGTGAAATGGTAACCTCGGGAGTTTCTAATTCTACTATTGTTTTTAAATGAAATTGATGCAGTTAAATTTACCACTTAGTTACTGCAGCAGCCCTACTTCGAGCTACTTAAAACCAACAAAATCGGTAAATAGTTAAAGGAAAAAATAATACCAGAAAAAGCTAATACTTCTATGTTAATTTAATATAAATCCTTAAATTACTAGGATATTTGGATAATGAGAGTAATCTTGTTTAAATGAAAAAAAGTAAAATTATATGATCTAAATAAATGGCTAGATTTAGCCTCAGTGACGATTAGTAAGCATAATTAAATACCCAATGAACATATGATTCCATATCGACAATAGATATTAAATTTTAAAAACTCAGATAACCTAGCTAGTTATTTCGACTCTACAATTATACCCCACAGCTCAATTTTACAATTGATTATTTTTTCTTTATGCGATACTCTATTTTTGGATTTTGGTCGTTAAAGATAATTAAAAAAATCATGGAGTGAGAATCTAATCGTTTGATTTAATTAATTAAATATTAAAACTGAAAATGAAAATTATAAATTAATTAATTAATTACTAATATTTAGAAATGGAGCTACCTTGAGTCATATCATGTTTAATTTAAACTATAATACAAACAGTCGAATTTGAGCCAGTAAAAATGTTCACCAGGCTGAGCCGATTGCAACTCAATTTTAGCTGTAACTTGGCTTTGGAGAGTGATTTATAACCAATTTTTTATCATTCATGACAAAGGACATGAAAGAGTTAGGTACGAAATGCTGTCCAAGAAAGCCTCATCTAGGCCAATTTTTCAACCGAGTACACTGCTTTGATAACAACAACGACAAAGAAGAAAAAGAAAAAAGAAGACATGGATAAGCTTTTATAAACAGTCAATCTCAGCACCCGATTAAAATTTAAGTACAGTTTTTCAGCAAGATGATAGTGATGCACTTTTGTTGAGCAACTTCTAACATTTAGCAAGTGACCCATTAAATCTTTGTTCTTCTTAATAACCAACAAGGCAAGATCTCAAGATTTTACTAAGAGAAACAAATATTAAGAAGGTAGACAAGAAACAAAGAAAACAAAAAATGTTTGAAGGTTTTACAGAGCCCTTGACATAGGTGAGAGTTACCATTCTCTTCTATCATGGACTCTGTAAAACTGGTGTTCTTAGCTGGCCACCCATTGAATGCTCCAAAAGACTTCGAGAACAATTAATTGTTAGTGGACAAAAATTTCTAGCATCAATTAAGATGATCGAGGACAATATGCTCACAACCAATGAAGCCTTCTGTAAAGTTAGGAAATATTAACCACACTCTTCTGTCTTTTCCGATCATGAACATTCACTACTACTATATAATTCAGCAAATAATAGAATATAGACAAATAAGAATAAACAAAAAAAACCCACAAGCTAGATTTTTGTTCTGGTTACATTTGTGGGTGAAATGCAGCAAATAGGCATCAAAAAAGCAAACACACTGGTAAAATTGATCCTTCTACTCTGCTTGTTCTTCATTTTCCTCTTCTTCATATCTGCAATGCTTCTTAAGGTCACCTCTTTCTTGTGCACATCCACCACAAAATCTGTTAATCCTGATGTTACAAGAAATTGAAAAAAACCCAGAAACAGTTAAGACTAAAATGCTCATTAGCGATGTTTCATAAAGAGAAAGATCAATCGTCTTGTTTGTCCAGTGATTTGTTTTACTACCATTCATCTTTGAAACCACATCATGTACACGTTTCCGGCAGTGGCCGCAACCCATGTTGGCACTCATCACAACCACCTGAACCTAATAATGAAAAAATCAGCTTCACCAACAAATTCATGTCATACACGATCAATACAATTCAAAAGATAGAACTACTGCGCATAATAGTGGAGAGAAAAATAGATAAAAAGATGACATACAGAAGGCAGAGTCAGATCCTCAACAAGTCTAAGCGCCCGATTCTTTGAAGGCTCCATCTCATTCTACTCTTCTACTTCCTTTTCTGCCGCAACCACCCATCCTTCATAAGCCTTCCTCTTCTTCCTTGCCTCTATACATGAGCATCTGCTGATCTGGGCAGTATTAGAATCACCTTGCCTCTTAATAGCTACAACAACTAAGAATAACAAACTAGATAGCAGCCCTTCTCATCAAACAGTGATGGACCCGGTGCATATAAAGAGAAAGGACACCCAAAGTCTCCTTGAGGATATCCAACAACTTCCCCGGAAATGACCAAAGCCGTCTCCAGTCTTAAAACTATCTGGCAATACTGTGGTGGGCATATTTGGCAGTCTGATTGATGACAGACATATGTGTTGAAGATCATGCCACTAATGCACTTGCTTAGAATCCAATGGCTGGTTGGCAAGTACTCCCCGTTGGGGGGACTATCAAGAAGGAAAAGTTTGAATAGTGGAGGCAGCTACTTGTTCAAGCGAGGTCACATTGTGGGTAGTCTAAAATTTAGAGTTAGGGGGAAAATAAACAAGGAAATTGTGAAAAGTTCAACTCATCTTCGTGTCATCTTGAAAAGCAGCACATCATGTTCTTGGGCCCTTGGCTCACAAAAATTGTGAACCTCGAAAAGCTTCTGTTTCATAGACCATGGTTTCAACTTTCAACCACGAATGGATGTAAATCACTCAAAAGTTTTAAATACCTATTCGGTTACTATACCAGTTTTATAGCAGTATATAACTAGTTCAAATTGGTCTGAATTTAAAATCATGAACAAAATATAGTTTTTTGTAATTAATATTTAATTAAATACTATTTAAAATACCAAAATTTTTAACAAAAATATGGGTTTTGGGAAATTTTCATATTAAAAAATTAGGGACAAATAAAAATGGTCGAACGGCCTAAATTATATCATATTTGAAACGGATATGAATTATATCAGACTGGATTGGTAAGTACGATATGGAATTAAAAACTACAAAATTATTCATTTTTTGTTGCATATAATTCATGTTTATTGCATGTTTGTTCTTAGAAATATACATTTTGGTAGATTACTTGAAATAATATTTTATGGTAAGATGTCGGTTAGGGAAAAGACTAGTTCAAACCTTATAGTAGTTTATAGTAGAAGGTTAGGAGTTCAAACCTAACTAGCCAAATTTTTTAACTTCTTACTAATAAGAATATGCCTAATTGATTTTTAATAATATAATTAAAAAATTAAATAATTATAATTCACCTTTTTATTTAAATAAAATATATCTTTAAAGTCAATCACAAATTATATTTAAGATATTAAATTATTATAGTTTATCTTATTATTTAATAAAAATGTATACATATAATTAAAATTTATCCCGTATACGTAGTACGTTGTGATATTTTACCTAATATTCTATAAAACATTAAAAATATTTTTGAAATATTTAACTCGTGATGAATTGATGTGTGCTGAAAAGACTAGTATAGAATGAAATGGTACAATAGCCTAAACCATAATTGATTTTAAAATGATACGTGGTATTACTGAGTTAGTATAATACAAAATTTAATAGGGTGGAGAGTTCAAATGCAAGGGAGAAGCAGTAGTAAGTTTTTAAGTGTATACCTGCGAGTATGTGCTTGTATAGGGCTATAAACAGTATCTTAGGGCTCGGTGAATGACTTTTATCTTAATCGAGTTTGGAACTACCACTAAACACTTAAAATTTTCTCCATTTTAAAAACATTTTACTTTTTAATAAAATATTTGTTACTTTTTGGTTGGTATCTATCTTTCACAAAATCTCCTCCCATTGGAGGAATTGGTTTTGTAAATAGGTGGATTACTTTAAAAGGGGATTTTTGCTCCAAAGGTAAGTACCCCTGGTTAATGTAATTAACAATTTTCTAATTATTAATGTTAAATAGGGAATAAACTCCTAGCCTCCAAGCCAAACCCTTTGCCTCTATTATAGCTAGTCGTATTTGTATATTTTTATATGTATACGTCAACTACCACATGCATATCTATGAAAACATATATTTAAGTGTAACAACCTTTGTCATATTCTACATGGGAAATTTCTCATTTTCGTGTTCTACTAATTGAGTATGTTTCAAATGTAATTAAAGTATTAGAGTCACCCATAAGATGCATAAATCTGAAAAATGTAAGGATTTGATCGTTTCAAAATGGGAAAAAATGTATGCACTACTAGTTGACAACTTGAAATACAACAAATATAAATATAATATATATGTATATATATATAGTTAGAAAAGACAAAATAAATTTAAATGATAGGTTATATTTTTTTCCTGTAGTGTGGATTTATTAGGTCTTTTTGTTTTGTGAGAAAAGAACTTTTCTTGCTCATTACTCTCTTTGGTTTGTAAGAAAGTATGATAACAAGAAAAATTACTCGCTAAAACGAAGAAAAATCCCTTTACAACCATTTTTTTCACTTAGATTATTAGAAAGTGTGATAAAAATGTATTATTTAAACTCTTCTTGCTATTTTTCTTGCAGTACTTTCCCTTGTTTAGTTTGTAAAAATACGAAAAAATAGAAATTATATTTTTTGTGAGGGAAAATTCTTTCACGACTATTTTTTTAAATGAGAAAAAATGACTAGAGAAAATGAGGATGGTTTTATATATAATTTTTTTAAATTTATATCCAGAAAACTTGTTTTTCTTCTTCTATATCAATTTTTTCTGGCTCATATACATTGACTTTCTTTCTTTATCCCCACACCATAAAGACCTCTCCAAGAGAAGATATGATAGAAATCGAAGGGCTGGTGTGTATGCACACCCCTAGGGCGCTATGTGCCAAGTGAACTAATAGTGTCCGCCACCGGTAGCTCCCTACGCACTTAGCCATTAGTTATAAATTCCCTGTTGCACGAATCGGCCAATTCCAAGTGGAATCGGCCGATTTAAATCGGATCGGCAGCGCGCCAATCCGATTTCGGGGCCGAATCGGGCTCGGAATCGGACGATTTCGCCCAATTCTGACCGATTTAACGCGGAATCGGAATCGGCCGATTTAAATCGGAATAAGTTTTTTTGATAAATTACTAAAATACCCTAGGTATGATATTTATTAAATTATTTAATTACGGGTAAAATTGAAATTTTTATTTTAAAAACCTAAAATCAAGTCTCCCCCACTCCGCGTCGCGCTGCTGCCCTCCGACCTCAGCTCTGACCGAGCTTCCAACCACCGCCCTCGCAACTCCGCCTCCGACAGGTGGCCTGCCGACAGCATTGTGGAGTGTGCTGTGGAGCGCAAAGGCGAAGAGCTTCGGGTGGAATCGGCGGCCGAACCAAAATTTGGGTAAATTTGGATTTTTTTATTGAAATTGAATGTTGTGATGTGCAAATTGTTATCTATGATGTAACACCCAAAATCCGTTTCACACTCGTGAACGAA